>NW_022045885.1:870081-880272 GCF_001654015.2 Drosophila navojoa
TCAGGGTATCTCCTAGTCGAGCAGTCTCGACTAGAGTCTTCTTACTTGTTTTCTAATGAATCATTGTTAAATTAAATTTAAATTTAATTTTAGTCTTATAATCTCATGAGCTTGATTGACTATTCCCACAATATATGTAACGATACGGTGAATATTAAATTAAGGAGGTTAAAAATAAATTTATGAGATTTAATTGAAATGTGATAGAATAATTAAATAAATTTGGTCTTATCAATGAAATACGTAGGATTAAGCATTCGAAATTGATTATCGATACGCATCGGGCTTACTTAACGATAACTGGTATTTTTATTATTCAAATTATCGATAGTCTTAAATAAATTTAATGATTTTATTTTTGAAAAACTGCATTCATACATGTATACATAATATACAGATACTCTATATTTTTGGTCTATTTTCATTTATAAATATCGTCACTAAATATTTATTTGGCATATGAGGAGGGTATGATTAATGTCGATGTTGGTAGTTCAAAACGATCTGTTAGGCCTTGCTACCCCTCAACCTCAATGCCAGGGTATCGCAACAACCACACTGCTTCGTGTTACTGACTGTGGCATAAAGCATAAAAATGTCTGAAGTGCGTTGTGCATGCCACAAATAATGGGGCAAACGCTTTGAGGGCACCACTAACTCAACCCCAAGCACAAGCAGAAGCGTCACAAAGTCTGCGCCTCAAAAGTCCTTGGTAGCTGTTAGAACTGTGGCAGCGAGCGCCACCATTTTGTGGCATGTGCCACACGCAGCGCGCCAATCAATCAGCCAAACAAGTGCCATTCATTCATCGATGAGCTCATAACATAAATTTTCATAAAATGCGCCCAGTTTGGCTTGGGCGGGCAACTGTGGCAACTGTGGCAAGTGTGGCATGGGGCAGCTACGTTTCATGTGTGATAATTAGCTGCATGCTGTGTGTCCTGCTTCTGGTAGAAGCTTCATTAGCCTGGCCCACCAGCCACTTCTGCATATATAGCCCCTGCATAGTTAATCGCCGAGGCATTGTAATTACTTAAGCATTAACCATTGTTGCCACACTTGAGCGCTTCCTGGCGCCAGGCACAATGCAGCTGGCAACATAAACCTGCGCCGCTGCCCCCTTCCCTCGCCCTGTTGCCACACTTCCGGTTGTGCGCTTTGCGTCCTGGCTTAATTAGGTTTTTGACCAGTGGCTGCCGCTGCTGCCTTCAGCCAGACGCCGCTTGCCACTTGCCACTTGCCACTTGCCGCCTGCCACTTGCTGCCTGTTGGCCACCGTTAGTCGCCTTCTGACCATCGTCACATCATAATTTATGATCGAAAACGCGTTTCGGGTTGCGGTTTTGCACTCAGGTTTCAGATTTGCTGTTGTGCCCAGCCAGGCATTAAAACCAATTGATTTATGGCCATGCGATCTATGCTAGCCCTGTCTCCTTCACATTATCTCCCTCCCTCTCTCACTGTCCCTCCCGTTGGCAAAACGCTGGCCTTCGTTGACAAACGCTTCCTCACTTCAAGCTCTACTCCCAAACATTTTCTCTATACTCAAAGCAAATTAGCTTGATATCAATTATGGTCTTTGTTTGGGCAGATTTGTTTTAGCATAATTATAGATGAATATTAAGATAGGCAATATTCGAAATGAGGCTTTAGTCAGTATTTAACATTATGTTCCCTTCTCTTTCACTCTGACACTTGGAAACGAATTCCGTAAAAGCAGAAGTAAATTATGCTAGCGATAGATTCTACTATTGATACTGAGCTGTACACTTTATACATTGTGTAATTCGATAAGTATTACTCTATGTATTTCAATAGTCTGTGAATATTGTACAGAAATTATTCGAATTGGCTTTTACTATTTGGCAATGTATGTGCCAATATAATAGACATAATATGTTTGCGAAGGGTATTTATAGTGCGGCCTAATCAAATTATTTTGCTCTCTATGTTAAGTAGCCGGAAAATTGTGCTATTGTCTATTATGTCATCTGTAAGCAAAAGTGGGAAAGGAAATACATATGGATAGTAGAAAGAAAATGAATCAATGGGTGACTGGAATGGATAGGAAGAGAGAGATTAAAAAAAACTTTGCGAGACGGAGATCTACATATATCTCTATCAGATTGAATGATAATCAGATCAGAAAAAATCAGATAGAACGAGAGTACAAATTTTTTGAGAGAATAAAAAATATTTAGAGAGATAGAAACCGAGAGGTAGACATTCAGATGGATAGAATGAGAGATAAATAGGACATATAGCAAAAGTGAGATAGAGTGTGTGTGTGGGACAGTGAAAAAGAGAAATACAGAGAGAGAGAGAGAGATAGAGAGAGACAGATATGAAAGACAGTTAGATAGCAGGAGTGATAAAGAGGGAGATAGAGAGAGTGAGAGACTGAAAAAGATTTATAATTTAAATAGAAAGATAGAATATTAATCGACAGATAGAAGAGGAAAAATATTAGGAAATATAGAAATGTAGATAGATATTTATATATTTGAATAAGAAATAGACAGATAGGTGTATATACATACATGTACAGACATAGTGATAATAGGTAAAACAGAAAATTTCATTTATGGCCAACTTTGCAATTGAAAGTCAACTGACTTTTTAACTCGGCGCTGCAAGCTGATTGATTCGAGTGCACACAGACACGCACACACACATACACACACACACACGTGCACAGGCGCACATACAGAGAGCTGTTGCCATTAAGTGTTGCAGTTAACGAAGAGGAGTCACACACACACACACACTTGCACACACACAGACGCACACTTAAAATGCCAGCAGCTATAATTGTTACTCAGGTGACAGATTTGCTGAATGAAAATGGCAGCAAAGAGCGAAGAACGAGCAGAAGCAGAAGCAGATGCAGAAGAAGAAGAAGAAGAAGAACGTGGCATGTCAACGATATGTGCCTGCATGTGGGACTGGATGGGGTACTAGGCGTGTGGCATGGGGCGTGAGGTGTGAGGCGTAAGGCGTGGCTGCCACACAGCCCGACAATCTCGGCCAAAAGCCACAATGAGCGACAAGCGGAGACATCGTCAGCTCGTGTGTGAGTGACTGAGTGAGACGTGCGATGCGAGTGTGCGACAAGTCAGACAAATTATCACGTTACAGTCGAGTGCGTGTGAGGCGTGTGGCATGCCCCAACCAGCAGCAGCTGCCCCAGTTGCCGCTGCCGCCGCTGTCTTGCAAGTTGTCGCCATGTGTCGCCTCGCCATGTGCAATCCAGGAAATGACAACGGCAACTGCATTGGCACAGGCAAAAGTCAATTTGCGCACTCCGGGGCGGCTGAGGATTGCAGGATTGCCTTCAGCCATCAGCCCTCAGCCTTCAGCCTGCTGCCTCCTGCCTGCTGCCAGTGATATGTTAAGTGTGTGACTGTATATATGTGCGTGTGTGTGTGTGTGTGTGTGTGCTTGTCGCTGGTTACCGCAAAATGATAACTCTGCACATGCCTGGCTCCTGGTGCTTTCGCATGGCATTCAGTGCCTGCTCACCCGAGGCTAAGGGATCGCTCCCCCTTTTGCTTTCCTGCCCTGTAGTCGGCGCGTCCTGCTTTATTATCTGCTTAAACATTGAGGCCATGGCAAGCTTTATTTGCCGTTGATTGACACACCGTAGGCTATCGGCGCTTAATTGCATTTCGCTCAATGATAACATAATTTAAAAGGCGTAACCGGAAATGCGAGTCCAGGGCGAGAAGGAATTCAGAGTCGGGCAGTCAGGCAGTCAGGCAGTCAAGCAGCCGAGCGGGGCTGAATTGCTCGTATCTGGTCACGCATACATTGATTTACGATTTCTTTTCGTTTAATTTTGTCGGTTACGAATCACCTGAACTGTGCTTTAACCAAGATTTCCTGCCCACTCGCTTGACTGGAGCTTGAGTTTACGGTGCGTATGCGTAATGTGTATGCAGCTCAACGATGTAAGCAATTGAAGTTACGTTAATGTTTACTTAATAGATAAGCTTATTTGTAAGTATGTATGGGTAAGAATACATTCTTGTATGTACGCATTATATAAGTACAGCTTAAGTAGTAAAGTGATGGTAATTTAGATTTTAAGCTTTTGTTGTGATTAGAGAGGTCCTATACAAATTTATATATGTTGCCTAAAATCTTATTTAATGTAAATGAAGATGTTTCATTCCCATATTCTATGACAATAAACTAATAAATAAATACAAATAAATAATAAAAAAAAAAATAAATAAAAATAAATAAATAATAAGTAATAAATAAAAAAAAAACATAAAAAAAATAAAACAATTAAAAAAATATTTAAAATTTATATGATATCTTCTAATCAGGAACCTATTTAATTTATTTACTAATACTTTTGCTTTGCTTTTTTAATTATCTAAGTTAAGTTGTGTACAATTAAGCTATTATAAATTATAATATTATTAAAATGCAATATTTTAATATATGATTGTTTTAAGCAAAGAAATTCGTTGTAAAATATACTTTGCTTCATTTGCACCACAGAAATGTACTAACGGATTTTTTAATTGCAAAGTTTTGAGTTTTTTAAGTCGCGTAAACTCCCAGCATTAAAATTAAAACACACACACACACACACACCCATACAGAGAAATTATTTTACGGGTTTATCTCGTTGCTTTTGGCCTGAATTTAATGACCAAAACTAAAACTGCAATTGGCAAAACGATTTTCGCGCCAATTTCATTTGATAGCGCTGCAGTTTACTGCAATGTCCCACTGTTCTCCCGTCTCTGTTCCCACTGCCCCTTCCCCTGCCTCTGCTCCTGCCTCTGCTCATGCCCCTCTGCCCACACGCCATTATGGGCTAAACGCGCTAAGCGCGCGATGGCACCAATCACGGCTTGCCACCATCAATTAAGTGTCAACGCGACAGCAACAACAGAAGCCAGCAACAATTGTAATAAAAGTTGACAACATTTTTTTGTTGCATGCAACATTCAGCAGAAGCGGAAGCGACATGTAAAAATATAGCCAAAAACAAAAAAAGAGTGGAGAGAGAGAAGCGAGCAGATAACTTGCTCGATTTTTATATTTGTGCAAATATTTTTAATTTGCCAAACCCAGACCAGTTTCCACGGAATGGACACCACTTACCCATTTACGGCATTTAAATACTCTATTGAAGAGCGTTTCACTAGATGTCAAGCGTTGATTGCTATATGTAAATTGTATAAGATAAAATGGATGTGCTAACTGATAAATGATCGTTTGAATAAATAATAAATAAGGGAAACCTAATTTAAAGAATTAATAAATAAGTTAAATAACTCAAAAAGAGAATAATATAAAATAAAAATTAAATATAACAAATATATAAAAATTAATTGACGATAGTTAATATTGTTACTACTAGGATATAAATTAATAATTTTGCGATCTGGATTTTCTCCTTGCTTTCATACTAGCTCTCTCTCTCTCTCCCTCTATTAATAATCAAAATAAAATACTGTTTGACTTGACTTGATTTATTACAGATTTCAGCTAAAATCTTAGCATTTATTTTATTAATTGGCTCTCCCTTTTGCCTTGAATTAAATTAAAGGGCAACCAATCAACGACCTATCCATAAAACTTCCCTGTTACCTATTTGTATGTGTATGTGTGTGTGTATTGGTTAGCATTTGTTTTATTTGGTGTTGAAAGCATCTGTTCGACGGTGGCTGGCCTCGGTTTAGGCTCGCGCAAAACAAAAATTAAACAGAAAACGGCCTGTCATCATCTTTGGCCGTCTGTCGACCTGTCTGCCTGTCTGTCTTGCTGGCTGTCTGTGTATGCAGTGCCCCGCCCCGCGCCGCCCGCCAGTCAGTCAGTCTGTGTGGCCTGTTTGGTCTGGTCTAGGCAAATGTAAACAATTGACGGGCCGTTGCGACTTGTGCGACTTGCGATTTGTGACTGTGGAACTGTCAGCGAGTTGTGTGACAAGCTGAGGCAGCAATTGAACCGAACTGAACGGGAGTTGTCCTGCGACTTGTCTACTAACTTATTTCCCAGACTTGTCAGGACTATGCAAATTTTATGTTTCGGCCGGGAAGAAAGGGAAAAGGCGTCTGCTGGGTCCGCTGCAAGGACGCGCCGCTTGTCGCTGTCATTACATAATGACAGTCATTAATGTGGCCAATGGGGTGTGGAGGAGTAGGCGAGGATCTGCAGCGAATGGTGGGAGGAGGTGGGCTGGGCTGTAGGCCAAAAGTGTTGCGGTCATAATAACACAAGGAAAACAACAACAACAACAACAGCAACAACGAAGACAACAACGACAAGAATGAAATTAGCATAATCAATTTGCGCGGCGCTGCGACTTCGTCTTGCTTGATAAATCGTTGCGGCAAGTGCCCCAAAATGTGGCGCAACAAAAACTAGGCACAGGAAGAAGCCGTGGGAAGAAGACGTTGTCCAAGGGGAAAGAGGCGAAGGCTCAACTGTAAGGCAGAAGCAGTTGCAGCAGGAGCAGTGCACGGGATGAGAGGGATAGCGAGCGAACTGGAGGATGCAGGAGTTGCGGCCGTAGATAAAAGAAGAAGGAGAAGGGGGTCGAGAGGGCGAGCGTCTTAATGCAATTGAGTCTGAATGGAGCAATGGCAGGAGACGAGCCCTATAAATAACTAGGAAGAGTAAATAAACGTTTGAAGCTGTTGTTTAAATAAGAGGAATTACAGTTGAAAGTATTGGTAGTTGAAGTTAAAGGTGAAATGAATAATATTTAGTTAGGGATATGTGGAATGGTCGGAAGGATCCTCGGAGAAGCAGCAGAAGAAAGAAAGCAGAAATAAGGAAGCAGTAGAAGCAGAAATAGTTGGCAACTATGATGACTGAAGATCAATCGAAAGCACAAAGTGGATTTTAAGTATCAAAGAAATGTTATGAGTGTAGTAGATGGGAAAGAAAAGTAGTCACTGAGAGGATTACTTTTGATATGAGAAGCATTCCTTAAAAGTCGATGCTGCATTGCTTATTATGTATACCGAATACCAAAGACCAAAGAGCAGAGTCTGGAAGAGTATGAAATTGAGCAAGAAGAGAACATGGAATAGCTACACTAACAACAACAGAAAGCATAGCGAGAATAGATAAAAGAGGCGCAAGACGAGCCGAAGTAGCGAAATGAAACGCAACTAGAGCAGGGAATGTCAGAGGGTAGCGATAAGGGTGGGGGGTGGAGCAACTACAACTGTAGCACTGCAAAAACACAAAGGCAGAAGTCGAAAAAAAACTGAAGAACAGATTTTTTTGCGAATCCTCTTTTTTTTGGCTTGGCTAATGGACAAGGCAAGAGTCGCATCTTAACGGCTGATTGGGCCTGGTTAACGTGACTGGTGCATGGCCGGCGGAAGCCGAGGGGATGGCGAGAGGCCTAAAGGATTCGTGTGCCTGCCGACTGCGTTATGTCCTGTTGGCGGCGACCCACTTAGCGTTGCAGATACGCCGAAACATTTTTGCATGCAGCAGTTGTTGTTGCAACAGTTGCTGCCGCTGCCGCTGCCGCTGCCGCTGCCGCTGCCGCTGTTGTTGCTGTTGCTGTTGATGTCTGTGCTGTGCCATTTGCGTGGCGCATGTCGCACGTAGAGGCGCAAAATTTAGCGGCAAGGCGCAAGGCTTTTCACCATTCGTTTCGTGCTTTGCTTTGGCAGTTTTTAGTGCATCTGCAGCACATAACTAAAAAGAAGCGCAAAGAAGAAGCCAGAGAGAGAGAGAGAGAGAGAGAGAGAGAGAGAGAGAGATAGAGAGAGAGTGAAAAAACAGACATGCAAAGAATAACACAAAAAAAAGTTTGAAAAAAAGACAAAGCAACAAGCAAACAACGTACAAAGTTCCAGTTGTTGTTTCGCCTGGCCCATAAACTGGCCAACAGTCATAGTTCGAGTTTTCACGTTACACAAACCTCGACCCAGGAACCGTCCATATCCGCCGGGCCCCTCGGCTAACAACGCTCAGCGCTCGACGGTCGAAGGTCCTTCTTTGCAAATGCATTTTGCATTCGTTCAAATTTATTGCATTTGCCTTTTGATTGGCTCCTTTGGTAGCGGGGGAAAGAGAACTGGGCAGACAAAGTGGCTGATGGCCAGAGAGTTACCCTATTGAAGATGGATAACGATAGCTGCTGCACTCAATAGTTTCTTTCCTAGATACTGTCGATTATTCCATCGATCTTTTAACAGATCGATCAAACGGAGTTTAAATTTTTAGATATACAAAGGCAAAATTGAAATATTATCGCCAAATAATATTATCAGACACTTATTTTTGTTTCTTGAATAAAAATATTTAAATTGATTGGGCTTTAGGATTTTCTTCTCTACCGCCCAGCCCTTGCATAATATAACCTTCAGTACCAGGGAGCGTGGAGTTGATTAAAAATGAATTCAGACTGTGCAGATAGAGATAGAATATTAATGCAATATTTTAGGTGAACAGATGAGAAAATTGGCCAATTAACGTACTCCCATAATTAATCAAAATTTGGAGAATGCTGAGTTCACATCACCAAATTAAGTTGCTCCATCGCCTAATAAAAAATGAGTAGAGCAATGAGTAGAGCATCAATATGATTTTATTGTATAGGAGTGTCAGATGATACAACTATTCATTTAAACCCTTGTAATGAATCTTACCTCTGAATCTTAATCTAGAATGACCAACATATTTCCGTTGCCAGGGTATGTTGACTATTGTCTGTGCATTCTATTTATTATTATTTGCTATTTCTTTCTGGTTTTTAGCTTTGCTTACAGACATTTTAAAGTCCGTTTGAGGCAGTCTTCGATATGAAATATGCAGAGGACAGCCAAATTCATTTGCATAAATAACAAATATCGCTCATACGCCACATTGTGCGCGCCTGCTGTCGGTGGCGCAACTGATGCTGCCACTGCCACTTCCACTGCCACTGCCGCTACTGCTGCTGTTTAAGTGGCATACAACGAAAATTATGATAAATCGTGCGTGGCGATGCGACGCCACAAAGTATCCAATAGAGGTTCACATACATCGAGAGGAGAGTGGGCAAGGCCCATGAGTAGATACAGCTGTAGCACTTATTCCCTTTCTATCTCTCTCCCGCTCTCTCTGCTCTTCTGTCCTTTTCGCACAAGCAATTTATGAAGTTTTGTTGCCTACTTTCAGGCGCGCGAAGACAAATTGTGCTGAAAAGTCAACAGCAAACTGTTTGCTAATTGCCAAACAGACAGGGACAGTTGGCGAGCGAGCGATAGCTGGGGAGAGTGAGAGCGTGAGACAGCGAATTGTCACGTGAAAAATTGCCCAGTCATTTGAAAAGTGGCCGCGTGACAAACTTTTTAATAAATGAAACTTTTTGCTAATACCGCGCTTACCAAGAGCGCAAAAAAAAAACAAAGGACCTCTTTGCTGCCCACACCGCTGACCACTCCTAACCGCAACGAGTAATTTTTGTTCTACCACAAAATAAATGCGAAAATTGGCCAAAAAGCTTAAACAAGCTGCCAATATTTTGTGTACATTTCCGACGTAGTTTTTCCGCTCAATCCCCATTCTACATCTCAGTTTTCTCACTCTCTTCCCTTCCTTGTCTCTCGCTCTGGCCTCGTCGCTCTGGTTACTTACACTTTATTGGGTTTTGTATTTTGTAATGTTTCTATTCTCAACTCTTGTCCATGTATACAATATTATTTGTCTTGCCCCTTTTCGAGCGACTTTTTTTTTGTGTTAGGAGAGAAATTGGTAGAGAAATACGAGTGAAATATAAATAAAACACATTTATGTCTGTGCTCATGTTTATTGTCGCACATAAAGCAGCCGAACGACAACAGGGAACTAAATTCACTATTTTTACGGCCAACTTGGCCAAAAAATGGGGTACGTTAGACACCCTCCCTGCCTGCGCACCCCGCTGCCCCTCTGCATGTCACTCTTGGCAGCTTTAAATTCTATTAAATTCGAACCACGGTCGAGCAGATCCTTTGCGCACAGAACATGGCAAAAAAAAAGAGAGAGAGAGAAAGAGAAAACAAAAAAGCGCTTACGACAACAAGAAACAAGTAAGAAAGCTCTAGTCGAGACTGCTCGACTACGAGATCCCCTGAACCCTACAAGCAACTGATATTTGAATAATAATTAGCAAACACACACGCACACACACACACACACACATACGCATACAAACAAACACACGCACACACACGCATA
>NW_022045885.1:880282-918924 GCF_001654015.2 Drosophila navojoa
AAACCATTATACCCTGATTTCCCATTTTCAATGGGTTCAGGGTATAACAAACTGAAAAACCAAGTGACATGCACACCAACACGAGCAAACATAAGAATGATCTGAACAGAGTTGAATCGACTCTGAGTTGCCATGTTAAGGTGATTGAGGAAAAGGTTATTTGTGCATAATGAGAACATATAATTGTATACAGATAGCATTTCCATGAATAAGAAATTTGGGACGAAAAAAAATCTCTAAATCCGCTCGTTAGGCTAAAAAACCTACATGATTGTGGTGTGTGATTGAGTGACTGATTCATAGGCATAGTCAGGCATCGGCAATTGAATTGATTTATTTCTGGATAGCTGATTGATCGCCTTTTATTTTATATTACATGTTTTATGTTAGCGCTCTAGTTAGTAAATACAGTAACGGGGGCTTTAGATTCAATTGTAGAATAGAATCTGAAGGACTTCATCAAAAATTGTCATTGATTGACTGCTGATTGATTAACTATTTCCTCATGATCAACTGATTGAGAAGTTTGTTAAGACGATTGATAAACAAACGCGTTGAGCCAACTATATCAATAAGTTGTTTTTTGTTTATTTATTAATAAGCGTTGAGTCCATATTGATTGATTTACAGAATTACTATTTGATTGAGGAGTTTGATAGACACGCTGATAAGCTAACTGACTTCTCGATTGAACTAAAAGAACTTTAGCTAATCGCCTAATTAGTTAGACTAAATGGTTGATCATTTATTCAATTCAGGAAAATTGTTATAAAAATTGATTGAACAAATGTATGACCCAAGGCCTAATTGATGGCTAGATGCTAAATTTTGGCATTCGGGACTATCGATGTGGATTACATATGATTATGTGTCATATTTTTAAGAAGTTAAAACTAACTAATTGATTATTATTTTGTCTGCCTCTTTTGCATGGACAAAGGGGCGATCAATCAATTAACTGGACTTCTGAGGTAAGGTCAATTGTCCGCAAAATTTTCTCTTTATTTTAGTTAGTAATCAACAATCAATGTATGCATGAGCATGGATTTAAAAATAGATATTTTTGAAGCATTGATGTATATTAAAGCAAGGAAAGATTGAATATGATAAAAGGGCTAAACTTGATTTTTTAATAGCATTTGAATCAAAATGGCGAATAATTTTCTCAAAAGCCCCCCAGTACGAATTTTTGTGGCAAATGCGAATTTGTTCTCTATATATAGCTCTATTGAGAATAATAAAATTGATGATATTAGCAATAAATTGCAATGACTGCTTCCACAAATGCCTTCGACAGGGTATCATCGTGCTGCCCAGGCGATATTCGCTGTCCAACCCGTGCTGCAACCCTTTACCGCCAATTTCTAAAACGTAGTCGACTTTTGTGCGCGCGTTGACAAAAAATCGCTTAAACGCAGGCCAAGGCACGTTTGCTAAACAATTGCTGTGGGTAAACTTCATTAGAATGTGCTGCAACAACGACAGCAACAACAACAGCAGCATCAGCGACAACAGCTACAGTAGCAACAGCAGCTACAGTAAAACAACAATAACAAAGACTAACTGACAGAGCAGAGTAGTCAAAGGATTCGCACAAGTGACATACAAGTCCAGCTGAGTGGATCCAGCTCCATTTTTAACTCTGCCTTCGAACGGCAAACAAAGGGGAGTAAAGAAAACAAAAAAAAGAGGAGAGCCAGAGAAGGAAAAATGGAAAAATTAATAACAAGCCAAGTACGTAAAATGGCCGAAAAACGCTGTTGGGCATTTGTAGAGCATACAAGTGCCCCTAACTGTGTAAAGAGCCCTCTAAGCCCTGCCCACTCTGCCCACTCCACCCGGTTCGCCGCGTGTCCCTTGGAAAACAGTCCACAAAAGAAATGACATTTGTGCTAAAGTTTTTTCTCTTTCTCTCCTCATCGTTGTTGTTGTTGTTGTTGCTGCTGTTGATGCTGGTTGACCAGCGCGAATAGCGCGCGAATTTTAATTAGTGCTCCCTTTTTCGGGCCAGGGCCGAACTGTAAAAAGCCGCCAAGAAGGCGGCAGCTGTGACCCAAGCACACATACATACATACATGTGCGAGTATGTGTGTGTGTGTGCCTCTCACACAACAAGCAAACAATTAAAAGTTTGTAACCTTAATGCGGATATGTTTGTTAAATTGCCAACAAGCGAAGCGCCACATAACCAAACAGCTTTGGTCAGACCTTACAAGCAAAAAGAAGAGGGCCAACGGTCGAGATACTCTGTAAGCAAATGGAAGAGATTCGGAAAATTAACTGAAAACGACAAAGTGAAGATGATGATGGCACATTTATTCAAGGGATTGAATATATGTATATAGCTGTATATATATAGCTATATATAGAAATGGACTGCGTGAGCAGGGAGAGTGAGATGTGAAGAGTGAAGTCGAGAATCACATGCAATGAGAAAGCTGTAGAGTGGAGCTGATTTGAAAAAACAAAACAAATTATATTCAATAAGAAGAAACTTAATCGATACCAAAACAGAATGTTATCGATACTTATAATTCCATTTAATTAGCAAGAATGTTATAAATAGATGAAGTGAAGCAAATAGTAAACAGCAAAAGTGTAAACATTGTTCAAACGTAAGGCTTTGCAAAGTTTTTAAACTAATGAGGCGAGAGCTATTCGTACAAATAAAACTTGTGTAGCTTTGTACTATAAATGAAGAGATCAAGAAGGAGTAGCCAAAGTAAGGTGAAGCTTGAAAGCCAAGCTAATATAAGAGTTTGTTAACAGGTAATTTTGATTCATATAAAGTTAAATTAGTAAATGAAAATAAGAAAAGGAAAATAATAGAAAAATAGTACAAATTAAGTGAAATCTAAGAATAAGACTCGCTATAAGAAAGTGAAACTATTTTAATCAACTATCTTCTATATTCTATCTTCTTTGTATTTATTTATTTACTTATTTTTTTCATACTCTTTTTTAAGTCGTACCTACCCGCATTTAGGTCAGTCTAGCCACATCGCATTCTATGCTAATGCTTAGACAGCTCTTAGGCGCATTGCCCCCATTTGGCCCCCAGAGTCACGCAGTAATATCCCCAAAATTTTAATCAAGTCTTGCGACAGTTTGGCTTCGGCTTCCACAGGCAAAGGCAACAAGACAAACAGAAACGGCAGAAAAGAAAGAAAAAAAAAACCCAATGAAATGCGAATTAAATTACGAAGGAGCAAAAATTTGTTGCCTTTGACGCATTGGCCACAGCAGCAGCAGCAGCAGCAACAACAACAGCAACAGAAGCAGAAGCAACAGCAGTAGCAGCCACAAATTAACCATTGGGCGGTTGTGGTGGGTGGTGCATTGACTTTTGTTGTTGCTTGCTGCAGGGCTGCAGTTTACAATGTTAATCGCAGAGAGAGAGAGACAGAGAGAGAGAGAGAGTGGCCTGCAGTGGGCGTGGCATTGGCAATTGACCGCAAAAATTATGTGGAAAATTGACCGAAAATTGCAATTGCTGCAGTTCCAACTATATTGTGCCGAATCTTTTGTGGATGGGCGTGTGGGCGTGGCAGCTCAATATTCTGACAATTGATTGTTGTGGGCGTGCCAGATATGTGGGCAGCATATGATGTGTATGTGTGTGTATGTGAGCGCGTGGTTGTGTGTGGGTGTTATTGGGTTCACTGGGAGGCAAACAAAAAAGGCTTATGCTGCATTTGTTTGGTGGTTTTTGGCAAATTCTATTTAATAGCAACAATATTCAGAAACAAATTTTGATACACTCAAAGGAAAAGTCAGAGAATATGAATAAATTACTGAAAATATCTTGATCCTCAATATAATACATAATAATAATAAAATCCGGTTAGAACGACTCCGCTTTTAGCGTTCGTACGGTTATTACGACGAAAGTTCTGGTGCCCCGACCAACTTATATAAGTAAACTTTTAGGGCTATGGAGTCTTCTATAACGAACGTCGATATAAATTGATTCTACTGTATTCATTTCTCTTCTGGTCTGTCTTTCTTTTAGAGGCATCCTGATTTAATCGCCTCATATATTTCATTTTTGATCTGATTCCCTCTTCACTTCGCCATGAAAGATTTTTTATCTTTTCAGTGACAAGAATCGTAGAATCGTGGGAAAATATTTAAAAAATTTCATTTTAGATAGATAGATAAACATAAATATAAATGATGTTTTTCGGTTAAATACAAATTTGATTGGTCTTGATATATTTTAATATAATATTTTAGTATACTTTACTTTACTTAAGGTAATTTCGATTAAAGTTCTTCTTTATGTTTCTTTCAGTGCAACAATTAGCCAGAGGCAGGCCATTGTTGGCGGTTAAGTTTAAGATGGAATGTGTAAGAACAAATTTTGGGGACCAAAAATACACATTGAGCCATAACAAGAGAGGAGGGAGAGAGGCAGAGAAGGAGTCGAGAAACAGTCAGAAAGGAAGTTTGACAGAGTTAGAGCTTTGCACAAAGTAGACGCATTGCTTATGAAACGTATTGCCAACTGAGCCAACATTATGCCACAACACACACAAACACACACAGAATTACAAATAGCCGACACACACACACACACACACACCCAAACAAGTGCACAGAGACCAGAAAGTCAAGTTGAAAACCTGAACTAAAATGCAATTACTGCAGCTACATCAAAAGTTGCTTCTGTTGCACCCAAAGGATGCAGTCTCAAATAAGACGAGCTAAGTGGCAAGGGGCGTGGCTGTGAGCATGTGCATGCGTGTATCACACACACATACGCACACACAAGCGCACGTCCAATACGCATTATGAACTTTGCTTTAAGCTGGCATAAATTTCCTGAGAGCCAACATAAAGTTGTCTGAGCTGCTTGTATGTGTCTGTGCTCCTCTCGCCCTCTCTCTTTCCCCCTCGCTCCCCTCCTCTGGGTGTGTGTGTATGTGTGCTTAACTGCTCTGGCTCTAGCTTATTTGGCATTTAGCCTGTCGTCTTGCCTAGCATGCCAAAACAATTATGCATATTAAACGTTTGGCTTTATGTTATTAAAGCCAGCCATCTCTTCTTATATCTAGCCATCTCTCTCACTCAACTATGCTCCCCCTCCCCTTGCACTCTCTTTCGCTCACTTTGTTTAACCTAAAGTAGCTGCCACTTTAAGTTCGTCGATCGTAAAACAAAGGCCATAAAATGCGCATAAAAACGACGTAAAAAAGCGAAGAAGAACGAAACGCGGAAAACACTGGAAAACCTTTGGGCTCTCTTGATTTGCATACCCTATAAAAGAAGCTGTTGTATATTCACTTAGTGGGCCCTTCTGTGCTGTCTATAGCATGGCCTTAATGTAACTATAATGTATTTAATGAGAATGAAAACGGAGTGGCTAAATTGTGATTGTAAGACATAATTATAAAGCCCAAAACATGCATGATAGAGAAGAGTGTGAACAAGTGGTGTTTATATCCAAAATAAATATCATATGAAACTGGGTTATGAAATTAATCATTTTTGAAATTAATTTTACTTTATTTATTTACAATATATGTATACTAAAATAAGCAAATCCTTCTGTGAGCTGCTTCAAATTAGATTCAGAATTTATATCAAATAGCTTTAAATACAAATTGCGTTTGGGTTTTTGATTATTAAGAGACCTGTTTTCTCTAATTTAATTATATATTTGAATTAGATTGTGGTCTTTGGTGCTGCCATTTAAAGCCTGAAACTGGATTATCGTCCATGATTTGTGAATTATCTGATATTATTAAAAATTTATAAGAGTTTCGTATACTTTTAATTTTAATTTGTATCAAATTGCATTTTATTGTGGAAGGCACCAGCAGCCAGTGCTTAGCTAGTTTGAATTTTAGATTAACTCTCTAATGTCTAATATATTAGTAAATTAAATAGAGTATCATATCTATTATATTCATATATAGCATATATCAATGCTATCTATATTGTGCTATTTATATCAATAAATGGAAACAACTTCTATCAGATATATCCAGTAACTAAACTCGAGATTTACTTTCTGATTTACTCAAACACTGACTAATAATTTGTCTTGATTAACAAGAATATATGTTTTAAAACTGTCTCAAATCATATTCATTTAGTCTGCTTCCCTTATATATTGATAACTCTTATTTTATTGCAGGCTTCTCTATATAGAGTATCCGAGTTTGGTTGTTGATTCACTTGGAGCTCATATTTTTGGTTGCCTCTGTTGAAATTCTTGATGTGTTGCACGGCCTGGCACTTGGCTTGCTTTTGCCTTTGGTCCGGCTGCCCATTATTATTGTGTTTCATTGTTGTTGTTGTTGTTGTTTTGTTTAGTTTTTTTTTGTTTCTTTTTGGGGCGTTGCAATTGAAAATTTATTTTGTGTGCTCATTTTGCACCTAATTTCAAGTCCAGGCGAGCCGAAGGAAATGAGTCGCAAAAAAAGGGGGGAATAAAAACTGAACCAAAAACTTGCAAAAGTCATTTTCGTTTTGCCACATCGTAAAATCTGTGTATGTGTGTGTGTGTGTGTGTATATATGTGTGTGTGTGCCTCATTCTCATCATTGTTGTTGCTGCCAGCTCGTTGTATATTTATTTTAGATTTATTGTAATGTCCAGCAAAAAGATTGCCCAGATTGGCCAGCCGCGCCCCTCTAGCGCCCCCTTCTGGCCAGGCCCATGCATGGGCTGGCTGCCCCAGCGCACAGCCCCCGTCATTCGCAGTTTTTGGGGCTTTTTGCGACACACACGCATTTGGTATGCAGTTTGCGTTTTGAGGCCTGACAGGACATGAACATCGGCCCAGGATGGCATTGGAGCTGCTCGTAGGACATGGACTGCGGCTTTCATACGCCCATTGCACAGCCCTCACACTCGTAACTCTCTCTCTCTCTCTCTGTCACACTCTCTCGCTGTCCTTTAGCCACTTGGTCATATTGAAAGTAATGTTTACGTTTCCGTTTCCGGTTTAAGTCCATGTCAAGCCATTCAGCCAGAACGTTTGTATTTCATTTTAAATTTGCTTCCAGCTGCCCAACAAATTTTTTCGTCTTTGTTGTTGTTGTTGTTGTTGTCATCTTTCTGCTGCTTCTTTCTAGTTCTTTTTCGGTTATTTTTGGGGGCGTGTTGCAATTGCTGTGTGCGGTCCTAGCTTATGTAATACCCTGTGATATTGGAAGTATCTCGAAATTTCTTGGAATTTGAGCTCTTGATGAGTTATTTACATATTTCATATTAATTAATGAAAATATACTCTAATTTTATTTTCATTGGGTGCAGATTGGCAAAAATACCCTTTAAAATTTAATTGGAATTTACTTGTCAGGCATGGAGAACGCTTTTGAAGCATTGTAAAAATTCCTCTGCTTTTCTGATATTGAAACTCTTTACAGGATATTTTATAACCGTCAATTAGTTTAAATGAGTATTTAAGAAATAACAGAAATAATTTAGTAATAATTTAATTGTTTTAGTGATACAGAGTATACGTAAACTTATCAACTCATCTTATCGAGGTGATGGAGCACTAATTGAAGATAAATATTTCCATTGCATATTCATTATAGGGAATCACGTAGTCGTTATGAATTTTAAATGCATATCTAATGACCATTTATATGACGCTTGAGATAAAAGTTTTCTTTAATTAGCTGCAAATCCTCTACAGGGTATGTTCTAGTCAAGCCTGACGTTGCTTATTCCTTTTCCCTCACTTTGTTCTTCTCATTGCTTTGCCCTTTGCTGTGCTGATTGCAGCTGCAACGACCACAAAATGCAATTTGATTACGGCAAAACTTCTGCCTTTGTCTCAGCCTCAGTCTCCGCCTCAGCCTGAGCTTCAGCCTCAAGTCAGGCCACGCCCAGTGTCCAGTGTAGCGGCCCCTTCATTAGCCTAAAGACTTGCATCATCTTCAATGTTATGAGTGGTCGACTATGTCTCTGTCATCATTCTAACATTCTATCGCTCGCTTTTTCGGAGGCTTTCAAGTAATTAGAAAAATACGAACAACAAAAACAGAAATCGCAGAGAGACAGAGAGTGAGAGAGAGGGAAAAAGGCTGGCAAAGCAGACATTACACATACGCCGCATATGCCAAGTGTCTTGTAGGAAAAACAAAAAGTCGAAAAAAAATAATAAAAGCAAAAAAAAAAAACATATGGGGAAATGCGCCCAGGCCCCTTGCCGTCGAGTGGGCGTCAGCTGTGGGGTAGGCGTGGCCCGTTAGCCAGTGGCGCATAACAAAATTGCGCATTTAGCGAAAATGCAAAAGTGCAAATACGAACATCCGCTTCCGTTGCATCACCAACGGATGTGCTCCTGGGCGAGGGGTCGTTCCACACGGACGAGGGGTGCTCGACTGCTTGTCCATTTGTTTTGTCGCTTCGGCTTTGCTGTTTGGCTAAGTGCCGCCACCGTCGCCCGTTTCCCAACACTCAGCCAAGAACTGCTGACGACCTGAACGAGCAAACACAGCCCCCAGCCCCCAGCCCCCAGCTCTCAGCCTATATGAGCCCCATCCCCGTTGATTTTTACGACTTTGCTTCTTTTTTTCAGTTTCTTCGTTCGCTTCGTTTTTTGGGCCTCATGTATTTTTATTTTGGACATGTGCCAAAAAATTTGACATATGAACTGCAGGCCGCCAACGCGCGCGCGCGCGCTCTCCAACCTCTCCGCGGCTCAGGCATGCCCTAGGCTCCTCCGCCCCTGGCCCGCTGTTGGCCTCTGCTTACATCATGAGGCGGGCCGCAAAAAGAAATCGCACTGCATTATTATCAACTTCAATTTTGACTGTCGACGTTGCCGGGCTCCACAAATCAGTTGCCCCGCCCACAATGCTGCACCCCTCGCCAAGCAGCAGCAGCAGCAGCAGCAGCAACAACAACAAAACGGGGGAAAAAACCTGTCCTGCATACGCGATGTGCCACAGGACAACAACAACAACTGCTGCAACAACAGCAACAACAACAATTGCGAAAAAGCCACAAAATTGAAATTACATGTTTTACTTATAAGTTGGTTTTCGCAAAAGGCGCCTGCGAAACAGCAACAACAACAACAGCAACAACAAAAGCAAAAGCAACAAAAAAAGCAAAGCTGAAATTTATAATTGGATTATATACGACGAGCTGATACCCTGCAAGCAGCTAATCAATTTTTTTGGGAATTTCGTAAATTTCAATTCAGGTATCAAATATCGATGCAGATCGGTGTAATAATTATGAGCGTATTACTTATATTCAAGTATTTACAAGTCTTCTCTTTAACATTCAAGGCGGAGCAGAACGATGATCAGAAAAATTTTGAATAATTTATGAGTTTAAAATCGACCAATTGTCGATGTACTTGATTTATGCATCATCAATATACCGATAAGATCAGATCAATACCGATTTACTTGATCGATACATATATATTATAGACAAAATATAATAGTACATGCGACATACTAGCCAAACATTATTGTGGATGTGTCATTAAAAATTTGACATGCTGTTCATCAAAATTCAGTCTATATATCACAACTTTTGTAGTCGGAGCTTTTAAGCCTAAGGGTACAAATACAGGAGAAGGGAGTTGCAGAAGTGCCTCGAAACTATCTAAAAGAGAATGCAACCCAGTGCATACTATGTGCGCATGCAACAGTACACAAAATGATTACAGGGTATATGTAAGGGTCCTTAAGGGGTACGGGACAAGCTGCAGGGGGTGGCAGCTGCAGGGGCAGAAGGTGGCTCATTAATTTGCCAAAAGCCAAAAGGCAGATAAGCAGCAGCAGCTGAGCCAAGAGAATTGAACGCGGGGTGGATGAGCCGTGATAAGGCAGGGGTGGGGGTGGGCTGGGGCTTGGGGTAGAGTGAGGTGCAACTGCAGCCACATGCATGCGTATGCAAAGTGTATGACACTCTATGCACGTGTGTGTGTGTGTGTGTAAGTGTGTATGCTTGTGTATGTGGACCGCAGCTCAGTCAGATAAAATCCAATATGGCGCCAATTTTCTCACGTCTGACATTTAATTAACACAACAATGCGGTGAAGGGGGTGGGGCTGTAGAATAGGGGAGGCGCTTGCACCGAAGCGGATTGTAAAAGATAGGGTAGAAGTTATGGTTAAACAGTTGTGGGTGCATTGTGAGGTGCTCTGTGCTCCGCTCCATTTTTTCATTTTTTTCTGGCCAAGAAATATGCTGCGGCGAAAAAGTTGTCATTAAAACGAAGCAAAAAACATTGTGAATTATGTTGAAAAGTTTTTGGGTTGGTATTTTTTCGGAACTGTTGTTTTACAAAATGTTTTTTCTTACGCATTGTTTGAAAGTTGTTTATAAGGCGAGTGCTTAAAGCGTGGTTTACGACGGAGCGAGAAGCCTTTGAAAGATATTGGCATATAAAGCGGTTGCATTCATGATGGAGCTGCAGATTTTAATTGAGTTTCGGTAACCAGAGGACCAAATACAAAGAGGAGTCTTTTAGAGTAAGTAAGTTTAATAATAAAAATAATAATGTGATAATATTTTGAATGATAAAGCTGATAAAAAATAAGGATAATAATATGTAATATAAAACTTTAAAAGAGAATTTAAAAGGGAAATTTCAAATCTCTTCTACCAAAATGGAGACGTTCATAGGGACAGTCCCGGTAATCGACGCAAATATAACGAATATACTAAAAATATTTTACATACATTCATGCTAATATAGGTACATATATGCCCTATTGTATATTCCACGAAACTCAAATATATGTATGTGTTAATATTCTATATTTTTGAGTATTATTTCACATTTTCATATAATTATATCGTCAAAGTGTTTTGTATTACATAATGTCTTTAGACCCCAGCCATTTCCGCTTATGTCTTAACTTCTTCATATTGGATCTCCATACTTTGAAGGTATTTCATATGTCTCATTTTGTTCTCAGGTTCAGTTTCGTGTGTGATGTCATATCTCTACTTAAAATTAGATCAAATATACAAATATCTATATATAGCTACCTTTGAGCTATTTACAGCTGCGGTGAACTTTAGCCAACACTTGAAGATTGGCTAATTAACAATTTTTCTCTCTCTCTCTCTCTCCTTGTTTTTTGCTAGCTGCCTAAGCGCTGACGTCACTCGAGGCTTGGCTTCTGGGTAGCTTAAGCTGCGTTTCAATAAGGCAAACGTCTATTTTTAGATCATTCAGCAAAAAAGGCAAAGCAGAATGAAAAAATGAGCATGCTAGAGAGCGAGAGAGAGAGAGAGAGAAAGATGGATATAGCTCAAGAGCGAGGTGGGGCTGAAGGTAGACATAGCTAAGCCATGCTACTTAACGGCAGAAGGCGTCTAACGTTAACTGTAATTTCCAACAGCTTTCGCAATAACAGCAACCGCAACAACAACAACACAAACAGGCACATTAACAGCAGCAACAGAGACAGCCAGACAAGTGCAGTTAAACGAGTTAAATGTAAAGAGCGACAGCAGCAGCCTCCGTCGCAGTCGCCGTCGCCGTAGCCGTAGCCGTAGCCGTCGCTGCAGACGTTGAGAAACAGAATTCAAGTGCAAACGCCAAATAAATCAAATAGCAAACAGAAAGCGCAACGTAAATACATATTTGCTTAACAGTTACAGAGAGCGGCTCTTGCACACACACACACACATACACATGCCGGAGCGTAGCCCAGCCAGCCCCGCCCGCTGATCAAGATGCACTGGTATGAAAAAAGAAACAGAAAAAACTGCGTCAGTGTGTCAAGTTCGTTTTGTGGTCGTTGTGCTGAAATGAGAGAGCAAGAGCGAGAGCAGAAGAGAGCGAAGCGCTATACACAAGTAAGAGATCTTTGGACATTTGTAAAACGCAAATGCTTGCGCTCTTTATTGCTGCTGATCTCTTCGACGGCGCGACTGTTGCTGAAAGGTAAATGAACTTCCGGTTGAATGGAAATGCCATGAATGTCTCTCATGCGCACAAATATTTATGATTATTGCACAAAGAGAATTGAAAGCAACAGAGAATTGTAACGCAATCTCTATATTTGTATAATTGGTTTACTCACACACACAAACGCACACCCGTTAAGTAGTTGAAAACTTTAAGTACTTTTTGTCTGTTTCTATCTCTTTTGCTTTGGTTTGAATAGTTTCGAGCGAGGGGTATGGGGCCAGGGAAGGGGCTGCGGTTTATACAGTGTTGGGTTTCGCTCTCGCATTTTTTACGCAGCAGCTGCTGCTGGCGCTTTTTAGTTGTTTATGCGGCGCAGGGGGCGGGCGCGGCCAGCAGCGGAAGGCGCTAAGGTGGCATTTGCGAAACTTTTGTTGTTCTTTTAGTGTATTTATACACACTCACATACACATACATATGTACGTGCGTGTATCTATGTGTGTATGCAGATACAGGCTGCCTACAATCGTAGATACATAAGTACTTGGGGACTCTCAGAATTGGCGTCGTTCTCCACTTTCAAGTATTTATAATTGTATATGGCTAGTTAAGGGGTATGCCTACTATGATGGGTAGTTGGGCGAAAGTTGAAAAGCTATTAAATATACTGTCCATCTTAAGTATACTTTAGTACTTTCATTTAATGATTAAGAGTAAATGACTTTGCACTGCTACAAACTTATTCGGAAGCTCTGAATATTCATTTCTGTTTATTAAAGTTAGGGTATATGCAATTCGCTGTCAAGCTCAACTTGGCTTTTGTTTATTTGTATTAGCAAAATGCTGCGCAAATTCAGTTTGCTTTGTCAATTTTACAGCTACAACAAAAACAAGTGCTCAATTTATATGCAAACATGTGTATACGAAATACAAAAAAAAAAAATACATACACACAAAAATATAAGAATATACATATGTATATATATACTCTATACGTATGTATGTATGTACATATATGTATATATGTACATATGAATATACTGAAATAATATGTAAAGCATGAATTATGCTGAGCTATGGAAATTCAATATTGGGACATATTGAGCGAAAGAAACATATTTGTAAATAAATAAATTTCAATGAAAAGGTTGGCAAAAACTTTGCTCGAATTGTAGAGTTTCTCCTTTAATTGAATATAAATATGTATAAATATTTTGATTAAAAGTTTAGTGGGGAAATCAACTTGGATAAACATGTCTATTAGGTTATCTTAATAAAGTGCAGCTGCTTAAGTTTGCGGGTCTAAGGTCTAGAAAAGACCTGTTTGTGCGATATGGAATAAGAATAGAACATCCATAGAATGTATTGCATTCAACTGCAGATGTAGATAAAGCAATAAATATATTCATTTGTTATGCATTTGTATATAAAGTGCATTTACAATTCGAGCGAATTTGTATTACCTCTATAGTACTATTTGATTAAATAAACATTATTCTTGGTAAGTTCAGCTATATTAAATGGTTATTCAAAATCATTTTTGCAATCTTTGCGTTCCTGGCGCTGGAGACCTTAAATAAAAAATATATACATATTTGCAAAGATCTTACAAGATAACAAAAATATGCAGATGCCGTGAATTGCTACTCCCATTTTCAATGAATAGTTTATATCCATGTATATACATATGTTAAGCAAAAATTCATATTTAAGTCATTTTAAAGATCTCAAGCTCAAGCAAATAGAATGTGAATATAATCTTAAATTGCCGTAAACTGCTCAATCAAGAGCTGGAAAAACGGACAGTCAAGGCGATCATTGTACAAAACCAATACACTCTTTTAGTATCATGAAAGAGTATGAAAAAGAAAAGAGTTATAAGAAAAAGAGATTTATTTTACAAGCTGTTGAGATTGTTATATTTGTATACATTGTATATACTGATGTAATTATTGGATTTTTAATTAAAACATTTTCTGAAATATTAAATTTAATTCGACCTATAGTGTTTCTATTAATATGTTTTCATTCTCCATTTTTTTTTTTATTTATTTATATAAAATAATACATATTTTTTATTCATATATTATGAGATCAAGACTTCCTCTGCTTCTGCCTCTTGAATTCTTTAAAAATCATCTATGCCGATCCACAGGTCATTTTGCTTTTTTGCTTTATGTGTTAACTCTCATCTAATGCATTTATTGCTGTTTGTCTGAGCGAGTGTTGTCTGTGTTTACAGCTGCTGCTTTCTAATGCAACATTATGAGCAGTAGGCGACTCAGCAGAGGCAACAACAACAGAAACAACAACAGCAATTGCAAATGCAACTGCAGCAAACGAAACAAAGCAAATGAAAGGCGGCTAAAAGGCAGGAGCTTCAATCTCAGAGCCATATAAAAATTACACTGAAAAAAATAAAAATACGTAAATGATAATATAATGTGATGATATAACAATATAATAAAACTCGAAATATTTATAAAAATTATTTAAAAATACAATAATAATATGGAAACATATTCATAATAATATACATCCGAAAATAATTTATTAACAATTTTAAGAAATAAACTTAAATATACTTTAAATAATGAAATTATGAACAATAAATTAAAAATTTAAATATATATATATGATAGCTCAGTTAAAATAAAATATTTTTTATATAATATGATTCCAAGACTGCGCTTTATGTATAAAAAAACAAAACATTTTGTTGTTTTCTCTCAGCGCTTTTCGCCCGAAACCTTAAACAATTATGTCGTTGGCCAGCATGCTATAAAGAAAATAATATATTGTAATAACTAATTGAGGAATTTTTCCTCAAAGTGTACGATGGCTGGCCAGACATCTTTAAAGAGGTGCTGCAACAATGTTGCACTAATGGCTGCTTGCAGCGTGCAACAACCTTGCGCAGAGGCCGTCGCTAGCGAGCAGCATAATGAGCAATGCAGCAGATAATGATGCTGACGATGGCGATGATGACGATCGTTGCCGATCCGTTGCCAGACATATTGAGACCAATTAGTGGCTCAAAATCCGCTTGGCAGCAAACGGAACTACTGCTTCGTCTAACTGTTCAATGCGGCTGTTGCAACATGCGGAATGCTGCACGCGACAAGCGGCCAATAGTAGAGCACCGCAGCAGACGCCGACGCCGACGCCAATGCTGACTTCGATGCCGACGCAGTCGCCGGCTCAGCGTCAGCTGTGGCAGAGCGAGAAGCAGCAGCAGCAGCAGCAGCAGCAGCAGCAGCAGCAGTGTTAGAGGCAGACGATCGCGGCCTACTTTCTCCGCATTCCGAAATTCAAGTCGCCGGAGTCTTGGCGACTCACAGACTTGCGACTCGATTGTGCAGCCAGCGCGGCGATGGCAGCAGCGGAGGCAGCGGCGGCGGCGGCGATGGCAGCCGGCAAACTAGACAAACCACCAGCCATTGAGGAAGTGAATGCATGTAGCATCTATCTAGATACAGTGAAGCATGCCTTCATGATAAGTTAATATGTATATGGACTAGTGCTTTAATTCTGATCAATATGTGCATTACTATTAGTATTAGCTAAAATCTTATTATGTATCAGTGAATTAGTATTGGAATTCGTGCTCAAATTTGCGTAATTCGTCTAAGTATAAAGTGAATAATGCAAATAGTCGTAATACATATTAAGTATTTTTTATTATTAGTATTTACATAAATTATTAATATTAGTATTAGTTTTAGTATCGTTAGCATATTCGGATTACTATTTTGGTATAAGCATTATCATGCACTCATATGAGTAGAAGTATGATTAATTGTATTGGTAGTAGTATTAGGAATAGCATAAACAATAAGGATATATCTTAACTATTAGTATTGGCATGACTCTTAGATAAGCTCGCATTAGCATTAGCAAATGCATGAATAAAATCCATATCATATATCATATCATTAGTATTATTATATCATTAGCATTAGTATTAGTCAAAGACTAAGTATTGGTATAGGTCTTTCAAGTGAAATATTTAACTTCAATTATCTTTGTAAGCCTACAAATATCTGTAAAATTGTTTCAAATAAGATCCCATAATTACATAGTTTACCCAATTTGAGGCTTTACTGTACATTCTTTACGGCTGAATTACGGACATCGAGGCGTGCCATTTAACACTTCAAGTTGCAGTCATTTTTTTTTCTATTTTATTTATTCAGATTTAAGTTTTTTCTAGTCTTTTCTCAGTTTTTGGGTTTTGGTGCCGCTTGGCCAGCCAAACGATGCAGCCGCTGCCGACGGCGACGGCGCGGCGCTGGCGTCGTCAGCTGGACAGCGACCAGCCTAAGAGGGCAGCGACTTTTCACCGTTCCACAATTGCATAATCGCTGGCGCTCAGCTGTTGGCAGTTCGTGTGAATGAGTCGCCGCCAGCGTCGACGCGACGCCTGCGTTGGCGCCGACGCTGACTTTGTCGATTCGTTGAATGAAACGGATTAAAATGTGGCCCTTGATTACCTTCTCTCTCTCTCTCTCTCCCTATCTCTTTCTCTTTCTTTCTTTTGAAAGTGTGGCAATCTAATTTTTGTGTCTTTTTGCGATCGCTCTGCTATGCTTTTCCTTGTTGTTGTTGTTGTTGGTGTTGCCACGCACCGCATCGCACTTTTAGTTCATTTACCTGTCGGAACGCCGGTTAACAACTGTTCGGACCTAACTGTTATTTGGTCTTGCGTTTTATGTCTAAAAATAGCCATAATATATATATGTGTGTGTGTGTGTAAGTGCACGTGCGTCTTAACATGTGCGTGTGTGTGTGTGTGTCCGGCTTGCGCGTGTTTCGTATGATTGACAACAACTACAACAACATGTAATTGAGTATGCAAGGCATGAAGCTACCCTGTAGGTAACTAATTCAAATCATGAAAATGAAAATAAATGAGAGACTCAAGTATGTTATAGAGAGGTAGAGAAAGAGAGAGAATAAACGACGGTAGGAAAACGAAGAAAGCGCATAAACACATACAGATATAAGCGTAAACTAAACAATGAAATCTATATATACATACATTTATTGCGTTGAGCTAGAGATATACTGAACTTCAGATTAAGAGAAAACGAGAAACTAAATCTGTATTACATGAATTACGCTTTCTCTCTTTGTTGTCTTGCTCACATTTTATTTTGCAGGGTATAGATAATATATTTTGGACAGCTTCCCAGCTGGCTTCTGTACTTGGCCCAGACGCCGTTTTGCGTTGATTTCCTAATTGAATTTCCTGTTGCTGCTTCTTGTCTTTGCATAGCTCCAGTTGGTCAAGCAGCGAGAGGAGCAGCGGATGAGCACGCCCAGTTGTTGATTGCTGGCAGCTGTTTCCTCCTCTTCCTCTCTCTCACTTTCTATCTTTATCTGAATCGGAATGACATGAAATAAATGCAAAATTAAATACCAGAAAGAATCTGGGGATCACTTTTGATTTATTAATTGTGCAGCATGACAAGTTGTCCGTTTTGGGTTGCATGCTGCATGCCGCATGCTGCATACTGGATGTTGAATGTTGCACATACGCCATGTTGGCCAAGCGACAAGCAAATCAAATTAATTTCGATTTGTTTGAGCTCCTCAAGGAATTTGTACGAGCCAGAGCTTCATTCCTTCAATCCTTCGCACTCGTTATCTTCTTCTTCCTCAGCTTCTTCTTCTTCTGGGGCATATCAAATCGCATTCAGCTCTTGGCTTTGGATAATTGTTTATTGCGTATACGCAACGTTGTTGCTTCTTGGCTCGTTGAGCTGTCAATTCCCTCGGGATAACATGAGAGCTCCTCTGACACACACACGCACACAAACACATTCTCAAAGACAACAGTTAAGTCTTGGCCACTTTACTTATTGGCCTACAAAACTGTCTGAAATATTCATGATTTCTCTGCAAAATTTAAGACGAATTTCGCAAGCAGCCAAAAGGAAATTTTGTAACGTAAACGCTTGGCATACACAATATATTTTGGTTAATTAATTTGAGTATTTTCTTTACCTATACCCTGTAAATATATTTATGAAACGGTCTACATGTGTGACCTGACATTAATGCAAGTTATGTGAAATATATATGTATATAGAAAATAAAACATAATTAATTTTCCTGAAATTTGTATTTTGAAATACAAAGTATTTTAAGGTGATTTTTTGAAGTCCTGTATATGTTATAAGAAATTCGCAGCCCATTTTCTAGAACAGATGAATAACAAAATAGAGAAATTTATTAATTAATTAATGAATAAAGAACCTCTTAATAAAATATATAAATAATTACATAAATCCAACTAAATATGTAAATAAGTTAAAATATTTATATCTAAGTACGAAGCAAAGTATATAAATATAAAATAAGCAACGAAACTATGAAATTCAATACCATTAAATAATAGGGTTTACCTATGTATATCTGTTAAACTTTAAATAATTATCATAATTACAGTTTACAGGGTATCATTCAGTTTTCCATTCTATGAATTGTGAATTTTTAATCATACTTTTTAATGCAGCCATAAAACCGTAAAGTAGCTGGCATTATTCATTTGTGTATTTAATGAGTAAATAATATTAAATTATATATGTATATCTGAAGTGAGAACAATGTATTGGGGTCTGAACGACTGTGAAACATTATGCGAATTTTATTTAAGGCAATGAAAATGTGCGTCGAAGTAAAAGGTATATAGGAAATATAGAGATAGATATAGATATATAGATAGACAGATATTGATATAGATACATACATGGATAAAAGATACAATTGAGACACATGAATAAATATGTATATCGAAAGATATAGGAACAGTTCTAGAATAGTTTCGTCTATAGATACATATTTTTATCAGTAGATGGGCTTTTAATTACCTCTAAGGATTTACAGTTCTTTGCTTGTAATCAAGGCGGATATATTCTTCTTTACTTTACGCATATTATGAAAATAATAGAAAGATATTAGTACAAAAATAGACTGGGTAATGTTTAGGGACTTTAACCCAATAGCTATAAAAAATGATTTTAATCAGATCTCTAATTGATAGATAGACAAATAGGTGAATATTTAAGTGACATAGCGGTGCTCCAATATACTCCTCTTGACTATTGCAAACAGGGTATCAGACGGATTTTTATTTGTTGCCAGATTTCTCGGCGACTGCTGTCGCTGAATGCTGGAATCCTTTGGCACTCACGATAATTAGCGGCAATTTGCAGAGTTTTGACGTCTGGAATTTATGGAACGTTTTAAGGACATTCGTCAGAGCGCAAGTGGGACAGCGAGAGAGGGGAGAGGGGGAGAGGGGTCAGAGAGAGATGCTACTTGGATGGAAATTGAATTCAACTTAAACTGCAAACAGTTTGTGGCAATTTGGCTGACCGAATCATTCATAATGCAAGCTCTGTGGCAAGTTCTGTGTGGCAAGCGCTCTGTGGCAATGGCGCTGGCCAATTGACATGTTGCAGGTGCACGTCTCGTCTCCTGTGTGATGCATGTGTATGTGTATGTCTGTGTGTGTCTGTTATTCATCTAAGCCGCAAAACTTTGGCTGCGCTGTCGCTTGGCCTGGGTAAAAATTCATTGAATTTCAAATGTGCACTTGCCCCAGTCCCATCCCTATCCCCGTCGCCATGCCCATCCTCAGCTTCAGCTCCAGCTCTAGGTCCAGCTGCCACGCCCTGCCGCCTCCGCTCCCGGCGACCACACGGCGAACAGCTCGTCAATTGGGCAGCGGCAAACGTTGGCCACTTCAATTTGCATTGATACCGTGTGGCATGCGGCATGTCCTATTCTATGTCCTGTCTATTCATGATTCATTGGCCGAAACCTGGCAGCTGGTTTAAATTTAACTCTCGCGACTCTTGCCACACAATCTCGCAACACAATGGCGCAACACTTGACAAAACAAAGTCAGACGACAGCGTCAAGTGCGAAGACTCAACACAGTTATTTTTTTTTTTTTTTGTACACACAAACACACACTCAGATACTAGCAACAGAATACACACACACACACACACACGCACACATGCACAGAACTACACACAACAACAGCAATTAATTATTTTCAAGCCTGCGGCTGAATTTCAACACATCAAAGTTAATTGAAGGCAAACTTTTTCGCTTTTTCACCTTTTGATACCCCGTAGAAGAGTGGATGGGCGAAGGGGTATACATGACGTGCTGGCTGGCTTTGCTAGAAATGGAAATTGGAAAGCGCTTGAAACGTTTATATTTAGAATAGGATCTTGAATGACTCAAATTAAACTATTTAAATTATTTCCAAGAGTATACATACATACAAATAAGTATATCAGAGAAACAGTTCAATTCATTTGCTGATTTGATTTATATACTTTACACTTATTGCGGTGCAAATGTTGAACAGCATTTATAATTTTTTTTTTTCCTTTGCTATATATCAATGTGTGGAGGCAAAAATTTTCCAACCTAATGGTTTTGCCAGATGGTTCCAGATGTTATTTGAATGTGGACAGCCCTGTACACATTTGCTTTCTTAATCTTATTGATCCAGCAAAAGCAATTCGTTAGGCGAAGGTGGATTAGTTTGAAGTAGAATAAACCCATCATCATTTGTTACTATTATTATCAAATGCAGCCTACTTCGATATCACTTGGGTTTAAGATTGCTTCAGCTGTGAGTAGAGCTGTTTTAAAGCTCTTCGATCTGTCAGGCATCAGTCAACTTCACTTTCTACTGTTGGTCAATCGTCATTTCTTGATGATATTTATAAAGTAAGAATAGCTAAGAATTCAATGACTTCAGCTTTTGTAATTTATTCTGGTTAACATTTTATTTCATTTTCTAACTTACATTTCTTATTATCTTTAAAATACATACATAAATATTAATATTTACCTCATTTGCACTAAGAGAGAATCAGCGAAAAGTCGTGTAGCTATAACTTCCTTCAATCTTCCTACAGGGTATTTCATAGTCGTGCCTTTGCAGCTGTTACAGCTGACTTGTTTGCTTTGAGTTTTATTGGAGTGCTGAAGATGCTGTCTAACAGGCTGAGTATCGCAGCTTGCCAGGCAGGCTGCGTCTGTCCATGTCCCTTACTCCCTTCAACGCTTCTCTCTCTCTCTCTCTCTCTCTCTCTCTCTCTCTCTCTCTCTCTCACCCACTCTCTGCGCCCATTGTCAGTTGTCATAAAATTTCTCACGTTACGTATACGCAGCGCAGGCCGCGCACATGTCCTCAGACGCGGCAGTTGATGAAGACAAATGATGTGAGGCCGCACATCTAGTGTCTCTGTCTGTCTCTGCCTCTGTCTCTTTCACTGTCTCTGACGCATTGTGAGGTTTGCATGCCACACCTGCGGCATCTATTAGCTGCAGGGGCCATTAAGTCAGCTGCGTGTTAGTGACCTCATTTGCGGCCCTAATGCCACAAAATGTGGCGCTTTAATCAGGACACACGCGCAGGACACGCGCAGGACACTCACGACATTTGCCCCAAAATGCCGCATCCTTTCATATATCATGCCCGACTCAGCTTCACACTTTCTTGTGCTGCGTCAAAAATGTTTGAAATATGATGCGCTACAATTTTTCATGCCACTCAGTCAGCCAGCGCGCTGCTCAAGATGAAGATGAAGATGAAGACGAGGGAGCTGGAGAGCAACAACAACAGCAGCAGGGAAGAACAAGAACAATGCGAGCTTCCGCATTTGGCATTCAATAATTTAAGCTCGGAGCCGTCACTTGTTAACAATTAAAGTCAAGAGTTGTAACCTTTGGCCCGAGCAGCGCTCTCTCAGCAATAAATAAAACATGCAAAACCCAGCGAAATATGAAACTATGGCACAAGCAGCTAGGAACAGGACGGGCAGCAGCCAGGAGGCGGAGTGCGGCTCCTGCGACTGCCTCAGCTGCTTGCAACTTGCTCCTTGCCTAGCTACTTGTCCTTGCCTTCAGCTGATGTTGTTTGTATTATGAGCGATGATGATGCTGGCTCCTTCGCTGACTGCTCACTGCTCCTGCTCCTGCTCCTGCTCCTTCTCCTACATCTTCGGCCTGTGCTGCTGCTGCTGCTGCCGTTGACAGCGTTTAGTTGAATTGTTTATTTGACTTTTAGTTGTTTCGCCGCTGTTGAAATGCGATGCAGACGCAAGTTTTATGTTTTTCAATACCCTGTTAACGGGCTGAAGAGCTCTTCAGACAGCTGGAAACAAGGTATATTTTTACATTAGTTGGGAATGAACAAAGTTGAGAATATACAAACGTAAATAGTACGAAAACTTAAAGTAAATATTCTAAATTAAATTTAATTAAATAAAGACATATTTATTTCTATCCAGCAGTGAAGAACATTCTCGCGTTCCCCCTATATAAAGGTCTATAATCTAATGTTTGAGTATCGTCGATCAATTTGAAACTCATCTGTCGAATATAATTCTGTATGATTCTAGAGGAGCTTCACAGTTTTATTTGTGAACTCAAAAACAAATCGAAAACAGTCTTGGTTTTCAAATACATATGTGCATTGTTAAATGTTTCACCTTTCTTCGCCGCTCATCATGTATTTTATGTATTTATATAAATCAAACAATAATGTTAGTTTCATTTATTTTGATTACCAACTGTATTTTCAAATCCCAATTTGTTGTCAATTAACTATTTATTGTATTTAAAATTCTTTATTATTTTCATTATTATTTTTTCTATTCATTTTTCGCGAATTGCGAAAAAAATTGTTTTCCTTGAAAAAGTTCGTTCTTGACAATTCTCGATAGTTTTAATTCTGTGTAAATCGACACTGGGACTGGGACTCGATTGAATTTATTCATTGTATTCTATCTACACTTATAAAGTATTTACTCCTCTTTTTATTTGTGTATTTTGATTTTAATAATTTTTTTCTATGATTCAATCGTATTTAATTATACATTTGTCATTCCATTTTATTTATTTTTTTTCAGCTTAAATTATTTTTTTGTTTCATTTCATTTCGGTTCGTCTGTTATTCAATTTCGTTCAATTATGTATATTTTTTTCAACACTATCTTAATCCATTCTGTTTCATATACCATCGTTCATTCCATTTAATTTTACTCAATTTTACTTTGTTATTATCTCTATCTCCTATTCCAGTTATATTGTTCCCTTCCTAAAGAGTGTCTTTTAGTCGATCACTCCCCTCTCCCCTATTTCACTTTCTCCCTTGGCCTCGTCAACTCTCAACTGCGCTCAAAATTCAAAGGGCTGCGGCAAGTTTTGTCGCTGTTCTTTTCTTTGAGGCAGTCAAACAATATGCAAAAGCATTTCCCAGGCTCCAAATGGCAATTGGCAACTGGCAACTGGCAGCTTGCTGCTTGCTGCTTTGTTGCTACTTGCCACACACCAGCAGCAACGGGCAACGTGTTGCTTCGGGCAACCAACAAACGAGACCCTCGCCGAGTTTATCACACATCATCAAACGAAATGAGTTTCCATAATTTTGATTGAATTTGATTGGCTGCAACGTGACACAGGCATCGATCAAAGCAGCGAAAGGAGTATGGAAATGTGCCGTTATGATATTTCTTCTATATGGAGTGATGAGGTGAATAGATAGATCGTCTAATTATAATATATATAATTAATATGCATTGCATATAATGAGAAAAGTGAAGCCTTTGTACTAATTTGATGTGATTAGAATAAACATAATACAAAATTTAACAAGATTAAAATCTATTTTTATTTATATTTTTATATTTCATTTTTATTATGAGAAAATCTCAAAATTAATTTTAAATTGTTTATGAATTTTGTAAATTTATTTTGCTAGATATTTGCTATGTATGGCATTCAGTAGAGTTCTGAATCCGACAATAAATGACGATTAATATGAAATCTGCGATTTCTGAACAGATATGGTATAGGCATAATACATGTACATGTAGTTAGTGTAGATATATGCATATGAATGGATGTGTGTATGTCTACAAAGATTCAAAATGGAAATCTAGAATCAATTGAGCGGTTATACATACATATATGCAGCCGTAGTTGCAGCAGTTGCATCACAAAGTAACAAATCCGTCCACACACACTCACACTCACACTCTCATCTAAACTACACCTACGCCCACTCATACATGCAGCTGCATGGAAATCAGAACCTGATGTCGCTTATTGCATTGTGCCTAACTCTGAGTGCTGCAGCCCCTCACTTGCTCCCTCCCCTCTCTCATTCACCCACTTTTTCCCTTTCTCTCTTAGTTGAGCCACAGATGCCCCACACCATAACCAACACGCCTCGCCACCAGCACCGCCTCTACAGGTAATTGATTTGCATATAAGCAAGTAAAATTTTTTAATTAACAAAACAGAAAACAAAAAGCAAATTTGCAACTCTGCCTGTTTGCAAAGGCGGCGTGGCGTGGCGTGGCGGGGCGCCTGACTGAAACTTTAGACAGTGGCAGATTTTCCATTGCATAAATCTAGGCGAGTGATGGCGCCAGGGAGGGGAAGGGCGAGGGTGGAGCAGGAGGCGCAGTTTCAAATTGCGACCACTAAACGCGCGCTAAATGCGGTTTAGCTTTTTGGGCAGCTGCATGAAATGCGCCTGCAGCGAGGGGGGCGTGGCATTGGTATTGCCACCTGGTTAGATTAGTAAGCTGCGCAGCTAGTCAAACTGTGGGCGTGGCAGTTGTTTAGTTTCTTTTTATTTTCGTTTGTTCTGTTTTGTTTTGGGCTGCTGCTGTTTTTATTTTTGCGTGCGACGCAGCAGATGAAAACACGTGTGCCACAAGCTGTGCGGCTTTATGGTAGTGTGTGTACATGGGTGTGTGTGTGTGTGTGTTTGCGTCTGTGGTAGCCCCGTCTGTGGCAAGCCGTGCAAACAACGGTTTAAGATGATTAAGTGCTTTTCTGGCCGCACTTGTGTGGCTAGCGCACAGCTCAGCCAACATGCCCCAATACAGCTCACGCCCTCACTGCCTCACTCTCCCTCCACCCTCTTGTTCGCCCCCCTCTTGTAGCTGCTGCTGTTGTTGCAAGTTTTCATTTTCTAAAAGCCAGCACAAAATGCCTATGAAAAACTTTAGCCCAAATCCCAAAAAATGCTGCAACGAACATTTTTGAACGCTTTTCTTTTTCTTATATTCATTTCTCCCCACATTGTTGTTGTTGTTGTGGAAATGTAATTTCCATATGTTTTGCCTGCCAACCAGCCAGCTGGCGGCATTTTCTAAACATTTTCTGCTGATCTGCGGCGTTTTTTAAAGCAGCCACAAGGAAAGGTAGCAGCGGAAGAGTGGAGTTGAGCGGCACGTGAAGACAGAGTAAATGCACTGAGAGAAATTTTCTATCGAAACTATCTACATTACTGCTTCGTACGGTTGAAGCTTTTATAAATTGATGAAATTCACCTTTTAGTCTCCTTGAGATTTAGTTGCTATTAAGAATTAATTAATTAGTAATAAAATTGCAAAAGTTTCTATTAATACTTAATTTTTGTATACTGAAACTTATTTATGATTAGCTAAATATCATAGCATAATATTTGTTTCGTTTAAATTTGTTTATGTTACATTAAAGTAAGTTAGTTTAGTATTAAATGCAGGGAATCAGACTCAATTCATATGAGACTTGAAATTTCTTCAAACTTGTACGTTTCCCTCAATACATAAATTTAGCATATTATATTAAATAATAACAGTTTTAGTTACTTTGTTCTTTAAGGATTATTCAGAATTATTTCTTTTCTTATTTTCATTCAAATTTTATAAAAGTGTTTGTAGTTTCTAATTTAAATAAACAATTCTATATTTACCTTTCAAGCTTTTGCTTCTGTGATTTTTCTTCACTTTTATAATTTGTTTGCTTTTAATTAATTTTATTAGAGCTTACTTACTTCATATATGAAATAACGCTTCAGTTTTTATTATATTTTCAATGAATTTCCTTTATCAATTACAGTTCGGAGTCCATTTGATTCCCAGTTGAAGTTGAACCTACATTTCTTTCAGTGTATTCGAGAATGACTACACTTTGTGCTGAGCTGGTACCTCCAATTTTCCACGCCCCCGCTCTCTCCCTCTCGCTCTCTCTCATTCTGCCTTACTCTATTGCTCTGCTTGTACATTTGTTTGCGCCCTTCCATCTGATTTGTTGATATTTGCATTGAATCTGCTGCGTTTTTCAGTGTGTCAAGTTTTGTGGCTGCCAGTTAACCCTATTTGATCTGCTGCTCGACATCGGCTACACAGCAGGCGGCATCAGAGACACACACACATCCAGAGGGAACTCTCTGTTGTGTTTGTTCAAAGATTAAGTATACGTCAAGTTGCACGGCGTGCAGCGCTTTTCAATTAGCTACAACGGCCTGCCGACTGCCGACTGCCGAAGGCCGCCTGCTGAGGCTTTCGTCGTTCATCCCTTGTTTTTTGTCCTCGAAATCCAGAAAGTTGCGTATGACACCTGTCAGCACTCGTTTGCCATTTGACATTGGCATTGCGGCCATTTGCCCTGTCATTAACTCCACACTTTAACCTCAAGTTTTGTTCTTAAAGTCACACGCAGCATTTGTTTGCTTTGCCAAAAGTAGCTGCTTGAGGGAAACGTAATTTAATTAGTGGTAAAACTTAATTCAATCTGAGTGTCATTGTTAATTTGAAGCCTTGTTTCCTTCTGTTACATTTGACAGCAGGTTAATTTGATGAGCGAACTTAATTTGAAGTGTCGTCAAGTTGAGCTAGAAGTCAGATGACAAGACAGTAGCTGTAATTACCTTGAATTATTCCGAGCATAATCTGCTTTTTACTACCAAAATAATAAAATATCAATCTAAGAAATATATACAATATACAAATATAAAATTCAACAAGCGAATGAAGTATAGCAAGTGTGGAAAATGTGTGAAGAATTTGAAATCTCTCACAAAAACGCCAATCCAACTCCTACAGACACTAACTAACCAATTATAATGAAATGCCTAGACAGACTGACAGACCAACAGACGGAAAATATTTGTTAAGTTGCTTGAGAAGTTTGTGTGAAGAAGACAGTTCGATAGTGAAAATGCGTATACACTGGTACTTAAAAGAAGCTTAAGGAATTACAGGGTTCTGAAGTTATTTAAGTTGAATCATTATACCTATGAATGGTCTGTTTAATCATATTCATAACCCATTGATTATAATAAATACCCAGTTATATTCATTTTCACAAACCATCATACCGTATACATACCTACAGTTTTGGGAGTAGTCTTTAAACTCATTGACTGCAAGCTCTATTATATTTTAATACATTGTTGTATTTAGATACAATTTAAGCTAAAATAAATAATGAAAAATAATGTTCAGCTCTTTCTTGGGAAAGTTGAACTAATAGCAACGTCTCTGATGCTCTGGCCTGGTTGAAACCATTGCCAATTACTTATTAGGCCTATTCCACTGCGCCTACCCTTGGCAGCTTTCAGGCATCCCTTAACCCGCATTCGGCCTGCATAATTGAAGTCAATTTGTGAACACGCGTTGAGAGTATTGAGTGAATGGGCATGTCAATCAAATGGATATTGTCTGATTGTCGGCTGTCATAGACTAAATGTCTGATATTGCATTTTGGGACTTTTAAACAGTCAGGGGTAGAAACTGAGATGGAGAAGTAGAGGCAGAGATGGAGAGAGCGAGAGCGAGAGCGAGAGCGAGAGCGAGAAGCGGAGAGAAAGAGAAAGAGAGAAAGAGGGCAATTGTCACTCTGTTTCTGGTCCTCGGAGAGGCTGACAATGCCAGCTCACTTTAATTCTAATTCGTCTATTAATGTGCGTGTCCTTTAGCCTCCATATCAACTTCTCTCTCTCTCTCTCTCTCTCTCTCACTCTCTCTGTCCCTGTGTGTCCCTCTCATTTTGTGTGCCTCTTTTAGTCTCTGTATATCTAGTTTGCAATTAGCTCAATTTGTGCCCCAGCCACGTCCCTCGACGCATCTGTGCCCGCCCGTTTTAACGCTCCTCATTTGCATCTGATCAAAGTTAATCCATTGGAATATTACGAGTGCGTGTCGAGTTTGATGCTTTTTTTTCTAATACCCTGTGTGTCATGTGTGTCATGATGCTTATAACTGATGTGAAGTCATATCCTAATGTGGCTTATGTTATGATAACAATTAAACAAAAACCATATTAACAAATTAAATTCAGTTAGATATTTCTATGAAGGAACTCAGTATACAGCAATCCTTTCTTCTTCTTCTTTTCACATATAGACGTGGATTTTAATTAAACATAATAATATAATATAATTACAAGAGAAAACATAAATATATTATTATTTTTATTTTATTTTATTTTATTTTTTTTATAACAATATAAAACAAAAAATTAATAAAAACATTTATTATTAACATATTATTCAAAATGAATAATATAAATTAAATAATTTTTTTTTTCCATTTTTGCATATTGAGAACATTTGAGAACATAAATAATAAATATCATATTAAATATGTTTAAAATAAATATCATGGCAACAAATATAACTTTAAATACATACAAAACAATATGTAAATACAAAGAAATATGAAAATGAAAAACATTATAAATGTAAATATATATAAATTTTAAAAATATTTACAAAATATAACAATGAATAAATAAACATAAATAAATAACATAACATAACATAACATAACATAAATAAAATAAACAAATAAATATCATAACAAATATAATTGAAAAAGTAATTCAAAATAAAAATTAATATGACAATATAATTCATGTCTTCATAAATTGTAGTATTCATATATAATATTGCAACTAGACGGAATAGAATAAATCCCAGGGACTTTTATTGAACTCCATATTATTCACCCTTTTCTTATTAATTTTTAATATTTTGATCAAATTCATTTATTTATTTTTTTATTCTGCTTAAGTGAACAACCAATGTTATATTGGCTCTAGTACAGGGTATCTGTTCTAATGATCGATTGACTTATGTCCTCAAGTCAATTAGTAAATGCTGACAGGGAAATTCTACAAAGAATTCTCTATTGTCAAGCTTTAGCTCGTACAGGGTATCCCTTGGCTGGTCACTCTCACTGCCTCAGCGAGTGTGGGCTTCGGCTTTTGGTATTTTTGTTTGTCGCATATCTTTTTGTGCAGAATTTTTGTTGCTGTTTATATATAAAATGCTCATATTTATTTAGAATGCATTTGAATATTTTGCGCATATTTCGCAGAATCTAATGGGCGAGCGTCGCATAACTTGAATGCAGGGCTTTTAGCATAGTTTTTACCACTCGCCATTCGCCATTCGCCGTTCGCCGTTCGGCCAGATGGCCATTGGGGATCGTCTGATTAGCATCGTTTTAATGTTTAATTTAGGCTCTGGTGGCTGCCATTAGCTGCTGCACATGAAACATTTTACAAAAATAAAAATACATAATATATAAATTACAATCTGTATATATATTTATATGTGTACCTATGTACATATACAAATATACATCCATGTATATAGATTCTATAGCTTTTCCTTTACATATTTTGTTTTTGCAATTTATTAGCGCCTGGCAATAGCTCGGCTTTGTGTTAATGGCGTTGCCAAAAATTGTAAATTATTTATATTTCATTGCTAATTGCTGCCAACTTCTTGTTACGCGCCGCTGTCGCTGCTTTCAATTTTGGCAACATAATTTTTGGTTTTAATTGCTGGGCAATTTTCCGGCGCGGAAATATTCAGAGCAAAAAAAAAAAAAAGAAAAATAGATAAATGAAAAACAACAAATATTTACATAAAACGATTTATTATGCTATGGAAGGGTGTATTAAATGGGTATATGCTCTGTATGCCCCCAAAATCAGCTACATATATATTTACTTATACGTATGTCATTATGTTATTATGTATAGTAATTCCATACCTTCAATAAAATGATCATGATTAAATGTCTACCAAATATGGAATGATAATTCATAAGGTCTCTGGAATTCTAGACATGAATCGATTGATTATAGAATACTTAATCTACTCAAATCAAAGAAACTTAAATGCTTTAAGCTTTACTTTTTTAATTAATTGAATTTTCTTTAATAATTTCCAGTAGTACTTTTATAGTAACTCATGTATGTATGTATGTTTCTATTGGTAGTCAAAAACAAATTCCGTTGCCCCATAAAATAGACAACAGACAGAAACCGGCGTAATATTGGCTTGGATGGTAAAAAAAAGAGTTTTAAATTTATCCACACGAAAGCCAACACTAAACCGGAACTCAATTTAGCGACAAAATACCTAAAATGCTGTTTGCTAAAATCTCCTATTTAATACACGAATACCACCCCACGCAGATAGACACCTACATAAATGCACTGAGCAAAATGAATGAGATATTATAAAATCTATTCAAAAGTATACCAAAACATTTGTACGTGCATATATTAATAAAATATATTAACAAATTCAGAATATTTGTATATGCAATTGAATGTAAATCAGATTATAGATAAATTAAACTTGCCTATTTTTAGTAATTATTGAACTCTTCTGGTGTTAGCTAGACAGCCTTCAGACTTTGCTATGGGCAGTATCTATATGAGATCGAAATTAAATCGCATGCCAAATAAAAATTAATGATTTCAATAGGTTTGACACAAATTTCGCTCAGTGTAAATTTTTGTTTTGCATATTTTTGTGCATTTCGAATACTTTACAAATTTCGCATATGAAAATTGTGCGCGGTTAAAAGGCGACAGCGAAAGCTGTCAGCGTGTGTGATAGTGTGTCTGGGTGTGTGAATGTTTTGGTGTTTGTGCTAGTGTTTTTATTATGGACAAATCTAATAACAGTTTTGCAGACAGACAAAGTTAGGCAACACTCACAAATTGGTTTCTAATTTAATTGTTGTTGACTGGCTAAATTAAAGTTGCCAGAAGACAGACCGACAGACAGACAGACGGAAGGAGAGGCAAACAGAGGTAGGGCGGAAACAAAAATAAAATGGCGCTTGAATTAATCAAGCGTCAAGTGTGGCAACAGCTTGAAGCAGCCACATTCGCCGAGCTAATTAAATATTTGCATGCCAATTGCAGAGACTGAGCTAGGGACAGAGACAGAGACAGAGACAGAGATGGAGATCGAGGAGGGAGATGCTTATACACACATACACTTACATATCTACCGTTAAGTAGCTGTTCAGCTCAAGATGTGCTAATAATAATAATGAAAAGTCAGCGCCGAACATAAACTGCAGCAGGACGAAAGCAAACGGCGCAAAAAAAGTAAAAAGAAAACAAAAACAAATAAAAGAGCACAAAATTCGGGGCGCAAATAATGATGAGAAAAGAGCCCACAGCAGCAGCACCAGCAGCAGAAGCAGCGGCAGCGCCCGCGGCAGTGGCAACAGCAGTCATAAAATGTGCCCAGTTCCACTTTATGGTCAGTGGCAGCGCTGGCGGCGGCGCTGACAGCGCGGGCAGCAGGCAGCAGGCAGCAGGCAGCGCTGGCATCTGCTTAAGCGCTAAAACACGATAAATCTAATAAGGCTACGACAAAAAATAGTGAGAGCGGACGCCTAAGAGAGCGGGGTGCAGCTCCTGTCGGCAACTGCTGTCGCTTCTGCTGTTACTGCTGCTGCTGTTACTGCTGCTGCTGCTGCCCGTCTGCTGTCTGTCGCACGCTGAGCGCCGCATGGGAAACGCGTCGCAGCGTCTTAGCGTAGCAGCTCGCATAACTGACCTGCCCCACGTGCCGAACGAAGAGCGTCGCTCTTAAGTCCTGTGAGCTCTTCACGCTCTTTGCTGGCGCACACCCCCAGGAGTTCTCTGTCGCTGCTCAGCCAAGCGGATGCATTGCAGAATGCCGGCTAAATTGAAGCTTTCCGTTTACTTCCGCTGCTGGCGCCAGCAGCAGTTGCTGTCGCAGTCGCGGCCGCGTCCGCTGCAAACGTCACACAAACAAGCACACCCGCTCCGTCGCGTTGAATGCTTGTTATTTTTGCCATCAAGTAGATTAATTTATTAATATATATATTTTTTTTTTTATAAAAATTATTATTTTTAATTATAAGCTGTTCATTTAACATATGATTTATTTGCCGCTCGCTGCGCTGCCAATACGGGGGAATTCCTTTGTTGTAACCGACGCTGACGGCGCAGTCGAAGCTGGCATCGTCGCCGCTGTCGCAGTCGCTGACTTGTTGATGAGCAACCAGCGCCAAGTGCGGCGCATCTAACGGCACTCGTATTGCAACTACAATGCAAATGAGAGTTCGTCTGGCACGCTCTTTCTCTCTCTCCCTCTCTTTTCCTTCTTTCTCTCGCTCGTTCGCCTGCTCGTGCGCGCTGTGTAACTTTTTACTGCAGGCGACGTCGGCGCCTCGTGCAAAGTTTACTATGCCAATGCACTCAACGGTACGTTGTCGTCGTCGTCGTCGTCGTCGTCGTCGTCATCGTCATCGTCTGGCGCCCATTGCTCGGTTTCGGCACTTGGCAATGCAGCAACAATAGCAGCAGCAGCAGCAGCAGCAACATCAGTTGCAGTGGCAGCGCGCCGACGCAGCATAGTACTCTCTCTCTTTCTCTCTCTCTCTTTTGCTCTCATTGATTGGCAGCGCGGTTGTTCGTTTGTCAGCGCTGCGGCCCACCTTCACCTTCACCAGCAGTCGTCGTCGCTGCCAGTGCTGCATCTGCTGCCGCCTCGGCTGCGTTTGCTTGCACACAGCAGTTCTCGTTGGGCAAGTCCCCGTCTAGTTGGCATTCAGTCGAAACGCAACATTCGCCAGCTGCGGTTGCCCAGCGGCGACAAGTGCAGTTCAACCAGTTCAGTTCAGCGCAGCAGCACTCGCAGCCGCAGTAGCAGCCGCAGCGACAGCAGCAGCAGCAGTAACAGCAGCCACAGCCACAGTCACAGTCGCCATCGAACTTTGCTGGCAGTCGCTTTTGACCGCTCAGCCGCAACGGTCGACTGTTGGGCAGAGCTGCGTTGCGTTCATATTGCGAAACGCTGCGCAAACGCACGTTCCCTCTAACGGTACTAACACACATATGCAGTTAGACATTCGTCAAGTGTTGCCAATGCAGCTTAAACATAATGTTGACAAACGAAAACATTTTTCAAATATTTGGTGATCTGCAAAACAAAAAGAAACGAATTCACTTATGTATTAATAAATACTGTTCAAAAAGAAAATATATTCATATTTGAATATATATATATGAATAGCTGACAGCTCGCCGTGTAACGCGAGGTTTTGTTATCAATTCGCCGTAAACTCATTTTCCATTTCTACGTCGCGTCGTTTATGCCATATAAACAAAATACATAACGAAATGATAGACTGGAAAACAACAAAATAATAATAAAAAAAATTAAATTAAAATCAAAAACAACAACAACCAATCAAAAACAGAGAGGGAGAGAGAGAAAAATGCAATCGCTGGAAATTCCTGAATGTAATACACTTTATATGGAAGGGCCGCCGACAGGTGAGTGCAATTAATATGATATTTGCATTGAATATGATATATGATATATACATATATTTATGTATATACATATATGTATGTATGCATTTGTGTGTAAACGTATATGCATATGATATGATATGTATATCAGCGAGATATGAGCCAGTGAATGGGCGCAGCAAATAGACTGATTGAAAGTTGTAGACGGGTGTAATCTAAGGGGTTTTATCGAGAATTCATATCTGTATGAAGCGTAGTAAATGAATAAATAAACGAAAGATGTGGTATATTGAATGGAATCGAATAGTAGGTATGGAAGAATAATAATAATAGATTGCAGGGTAGGCTAAACCTGAATTAAAATAATAATTAACCTCTTAATTTAAAATAAAAAACAACGATCTCATTATATCAATACAATATGTGTTGAGAATAAATATAATGAAATAGGTTTACTGATAAATAATATTATTTATATAGTAATAAGTTTCCAAGCCAATTAGCCTATTTCACTTTCCGGAGTATCCTTGATCATATATAATAAATAATTGTGATATAAATATATGTAAGTCAGTTAGTATATGAATACCATTTTCCGAAAATTACTTAAGATTAGAGATTTCGAGAAGTAAGTTTGCAGAGCTGAATATTATAAGATCTCTCTAATATACAAATACTCTTTGAAGATTCTTCTGCAATCTCTTTTCGCAATATCCACTTTGAGGTCAGAGAATGAAGTAAGCTAGAAATTTGTTTCTGCCTGATCATTTAGTACGTTTCTTCGCCTATTGTTCGGGTCTAATAATAAATGGTGTTAAATAGTTTGGCTTTACGGGTAGCTCAGATTCTGATGAGCGTTCCAGCCCCGCATTGCCCCTCTAGTAGCCTCTGCTAATAACCCCCTTCGAGCACGATGATTTGCACCTTTTGGCAAGTCGAAACTAATTTTGAGTTCTTTCCTCCAACTTTTCTTTTTGCCACACTCTTATCAGTGCAAACAGACAATTTAAGAGATAGAGAGAAGAGCATGGGGAAGAGAGTGAGCGAGAGTATGTTGTGGGTCGGGAGCGGGATCGGATGGCGGTCAGGGGCGTAGTGCGAGCGGCTCTTATCAGCGTCTGCCTGCAAAATGACAATTTTATTTGGCGCGCATTTCGCTGCCTACCCCCGCCAGGGCCCCCATTGACCCAGCTACCCCCGCTCCTGGGTCGCTTTTCGCGCAATTGCATTTGCTGATAAGCAAATTAGCTTGCCAACTGGCCTAATAATTGAGTTTGCGGGAGGAGTCAGGTACATGTGTAAAGTAAATGAGAGTATAAGTGTGTGTGTGTGTGTGTGTGTGTGTGTGTGTGTGTGTGTGGTGGGGGCGTTAACCAGTCGAGCAAACTTCTAAGTAGCCGCCGATTGAGCAAAGCTTTTTTTCGCCAAAAGCGGTTCTCACATTTGTCATGGAAGAACGAGAAGGGGGGGGGAGGTTATGAAAGGGGGAGTTCATAATAAAGAAAAGTGGCCGCAAAGAGTGCTTAAAAAATGGAAATAGACGAGTGTGCCAAGAGCAGAGCGGAGGCTGGGCAGGGTCGCAGGTGAACACACAAAAAAAAAAAGAGTCGACGCTGAACGGCAAGAAGAAAATGAAATAGAAACATGAGAGCAAAAAAATGAACTAAAGAATTTCTACTTATAACGAGTTTTTATTACAAACGCGCGAAAGCGGCACAAAAAAATAATAAAATAAAATAAGAGAAAGAAGCAGTCCGCAAACCGTTAGCCGAAAATGTATTAAAAAAGAAGTAAAAATAAGTAAGCAAAAAAAAAAAAAAAAAAAAACACAGACCGAATCTAACGAAATTCCAAAAGGAGTGCATGGTCCAAAGGGAAGAGCGAGGGAGGGACGGGAGTAGACAGGGTGGGAGAGTGCACATAAAAAGTAACAGCATTTTTGCCTAGCAGACAAATGCACAGACAGACGCAGAGACGGACGAACTGGCAGATGAAGAACAAGACTGCGAAAGCATGAAGCAACATTATTCAAAAGAAAGCCAAGTTAAGGCATACCGAGCACACACACACACACACACACACACTCAAAGAGAGAGACAGACTGAGAGAGAGAGAAGAGAAAGAGGCGAAGAGAGCGCAGACAGACAAAAGCAGCATAATGCAGCAGAGAAGTGCATGAGACAGGCACAGTTACAACAACAATGGCGGATCGCAGTTAGCATTAAACATCAAAGTAGCAGCAGCAGCAGCAGCGACAGTGGCAGTGGCAGCGACAGCGACAGCGGCGCCGACAGTAACGGCGACGCCAGCAGCGAATGTAAACGCTACAACAACAAACACATGCCGACATTCTTTCATTCGTACAACGACCTCGACTTTGATTTGCAGTTAAACGGCCAGAGCCAAGTAATTTTCGCAAGCGTGAGAGAATTATTTTTGCGAGAGAGCAAGAAGCAAGGCAAACAGATGTCAGCCCCAAACGGCCTCTAGACGACCTACACGCGTGAGCGAGAGCGCGCGTGAGAGAGCGGCGAATGTGCGCTCGGCTCGAGTCGGCTTTCGTATGGCGTCGGAGCGCCATCGTGTTTTGGCATTCGTGTCTCGTCGCTGCTTCTGCTGCCTCTGCTCCCGTTGTCGGTGGTAGCGACAGCGGCAGAGGCTGCGGTATGCTATGCCAAGTCGCTTATTCGTCAACTCCATTCATTCGTATTGCGCGTCTCGTCTGTGCCGGTCGTCCAGAGCTGCTCAGGTCTTGCAGATTGTGCTTCATTTGTCATCAAACACACAGACACTCACGCACACGCAGCCACAGACACTTCATACAATCATACAGTTAGGTAGACAGTGTTCAGCAACAAAGACAAAACAGTGCTTTAAGTGCCGAAGTGAACATTCGCAGCAATCAAATCGAATACAACACAAAAAGCAAACGCGTTATTCATGCAAATAAAATAAAATAAACTCAAATCAAATCAAATAATACAAAATAAACTTGACTATCGCCAGACACAGACACACGCATACACACAAATGTGAAGAGACAACAAAACAGCAGCAGGCCGGCCAGACAACTCACAAACACATAAACTCATACAGCTAGCAGTTAGCAGCTACAGTTATCAAATGCGGCCGCCGCCGGCCTGTCAACTTGTCCAGACAGCGAGAGCGAGAGCGAGAAAGAACGACACAGAGCGGGAGAGATGGGGTAGAGAGAGAGCGACAGCGAGAGTGTGTGGGCTAGAGCGAGCGAGCGAGAGCGGGCCTATAAATTTCATATGTGCAATGTTTGTGCCTGGCTGCTGTGCTGTGCGTTGTATCAGCTAACCGGATGTTGATTTGTTGGCCGCAACAAACACAAAACATGGTCCAAGCCAAGCAGCAGCCATCTTAACACTCACACCCATATCCACCAACACACACACACACACATAGAGAGAGAGACACACGCACACCCTCGCTGGTACATTTGCAACACTGGCGCTGCCTTTAAGCACGATGAAAAAGAATGCAAAATGATGCTAGATAAAAGACTTGCAACACGCTTGAATGAGGCCAGAAAACAAAGCCAGACAAGAGTGCATATTCACATACTCCCTATACACTCCTTATATACTCTCTCTCTTTCTCTCTCTCTCTCTTTATCTACTCTATATTCTATATATAGGCAGCCATGGAACGGACAAGCACAGCTTTAAATAGGTAAGCAAGAGAGTTAAGCTTACTACATTCTTAAAAGTCCAACAAAAAGGGGAGGTAATGAATTTTGGAAGAATTGGTTCTACTTGAAATTATTGCAGCTATTTAGAGGTGTGGATCAACCAGAAAATATTTTAAGCTATTTTTAATTATAGCTTTAAAATGAATTATAAAGGTTTACATTATAAGAATCTAAAACAATTTTATATTATTTATGTCTGGTAAAAATTTAATAATTCACTTTAATATGATTTAAAATATGATGTTCTCTGCTAAATGAATCTAGAATCCATTGTTGAGTATTGAATTGAGTAAAGTCTATAAATTTTTACTTTATTTATATAAGTTAAGTTTCAAGTAAATCTATTCTTAAGACGAACATCAATGGTAAAATATATATTGCTATATAAGATATTTTTTATGAACTGAATTGCTATATTCCAAATTTATGAGGTAAGCTCTGTGTCAGCTTTAAATTTAAGTAGGATTGAGGCTTTATACAAATATTATAATTTAGGAATGCCGCACGAGTTAAAACTCTACTTCACTATTTATTATTTCACTTATTAGTCGAGGAATTTCTCAAATCTGTTAGAACTTGTTCTAAGCTGTCACCAATTAACACGTTATTATTTCGAAATTCGCATACTTGTGCTACATAGTTAAGTGTAGATATACGATCTCTCTCTCTCTCTCGCTACCTATATATTTACATAAATTCCAATTCCCAAAAACCAATTAGACTATCAAATGCGCTTTCGAATCAAGCTGAAAGTGGTTGCTTGTTTGCCGTTTAACAGAGGCAACTAAAAAGGGGGCACGTTTGCACACACACACACATACACACACACACACACACGAGCACAGACACATACACTTACAGTTACACCACAGACCCCTCCCCCTGCGCTGCTCTCTCGTTTAACGGGGCGTGCCCCAGAAGCGTGCTAATAAAACATTTAATTAAAACATTAAGCGACGTCACATAATTAAACTGTAGCACCTGAACGAGCCAGTCGAGCGGGCGAGCGAGAGAGAGCGACCTAACCCGGCCGAGCTGTCTGCCAAGTTGCACACACACACACACACACAGAGCTAAACACCCATGTACAGTTAGGTTTTCGACAATTGTAGTAAAAGTTTATCGCCCGCATTTAAAAAACCATGGATTAAAATTCTACTTGAAATGTGCAGAAGAAAAGAATGAAACAGAGAGGGGAGAAACAAGAATAAAACTTTTTTGCTACAATTTTATGCAACATGTTTTCTAACGTGTGTGTGTGTGTGTGTGTGTGTGTGTGGGGCACCCACATTTTGTGCCGGGTAATCCCAACACCAACCCCAACCTCGTTGCAATAAAGATAAGCGTCGCAGTTAGCAGCTAGATACCTGCATTGCTCGTGTGCCAGTGTTGGTTAACGAATGTTGTCCACTAATTGCAGCGCCAAACAGTTTGTAAGCCTGACTATTTTGGCTGCCATTAAGAGGGGGCGGTACTGGGTGGGCGTGGCTGCCGGTGCCAGACATTCAGACAATTTCATAGAAAATGCATGAGCACGAAAGCAATTCAATAGCCGAAAAATAGCTAGGCCAGAGGCGTGGCCAACGAGGGGCGGATAGGCCACACTGTACTTGTCGCTTTTACAAACAAAAAAAAAAAAAAAAAAATGGAAAAA
>NW_022045885.1:918934-1015559 GCF_001654015.2 Drosophila navojoa
TTCGAGTCGTATCTTATCTATAAGTTTGCCGCCTGCTAACGAGGAAGAGCAGGCACAAATTACTCGATAGCAGGCGGCAAACTTATAGATACAAGATACGACTCGAATGACGAGCACAAAAAAAAAGAAAAGAAAGGAATAGAATAAAAAGCGAGAAAATGAAAGAAATTTGCACGAAAAATTATAAAAGAAAAAAAAGAAGAGGCGAAGTACAGCGCAGTGGCGTAGTAGGGGTGGGACGGGGCGTTGCAGAGCTGAGGGTAGGTAACTCAATCGGTATAGAAGCGGCAAAGTTTTCGAATTAATTTATTGATACGACGATAAGGAAATGGAAATGCGAGGCGAAGACAAGCAGCAGATAAAAGAAAAAGAGATAAACGATATTAATAGATGGACAGAGCGAGAAGAGCGGGAGGAAGAAAGAGGAAGCCTCACTTGGGGGAGAAGATTGTAAAGTGAAGTTGGTTTAATCAAATGGGCACGAAAATTTAAAAGCCAAATGAAAGAGCTGAGCCATAAAAAATGATTTGTGATTGCGCACAGCGGCAAGTGTGGTCGGGTGAGAGAGATAGAAAGAGAGAGTGAGGTATAGAGAGGCGAGTAGATAAAAAGAGATCGTATGAGTCATAATGCTCATACGCAACGTTGACAACAGCAGCTGGCTTTAAAAAAACTTGCATTTGTATTTGTTTACGTCGCCGTGTATTTGCTTATGCAAAAAAACCGAAAAAACTGAACACTTTGTATCTGATTAAAAGAGTATAAAAAGCCAGGCAAACAGTAAGAATAAATGTTAACGCGCCTTAGAAGAGTGGCAAAGCGCAAACAGAGAAAAGAACCAGTAAGGAAATAGCTGTAAAAAATGTGAATAGTAAAATACTCTAACTAGCATTTTAGCATTTATAAATTGATATCAGAATACAATATAATGATCAAAAATATAAAGAATAAGAGAGATAAGGGAAAATATGAAATAAATATTATATGACTAATAATATAATATTTAAAAAATGGTGAATTTCTTGCCAAATTTGAATGTTTCTCTTCAACCATTAAAATTGATTTCTTTAGGATAGAAAATATTTCATAGACTTGATTACTGAATGCTAAAGATGTTTTAATACAGAACTGATTTAATTGAAAATACATTTGAAGTTATTTTTCGTAAGTTTTATAAGTTTAGTATGTAATATATATAAAGTATTTTTTACATGTTGTCAAATTTTTTAGTTGATATTTCTAGGTTTTATTATCTTAAGTTTTTCTTCCAACTTCTTAGTTTGTGCTCTGATTTTCACGCAGTCGATCAGTAAAATCAGATAAAGCTAGAAACTAGCTGGGAATTAATCTTAGGATTCAAAGTTGCAAAAATCAATTGAAAAGATACCTATTTTACGATTATTCGCCTTTAGAATGATTTTAATTCTTATTAACTTAATTCCTTAAGCCAAATGAACTTGGATTCTACATTATATAAAATTCTATTGAGTATAGTATCTCTGATAGTTTCTGCTGTGGGTATCATCAGTTGATTAGCTAATTATGAATATATTTGTATTTCTATGTAGACAGAGCTAGTTAATCTTCATTCAGGCTGCTCACCTAACTGATAGACCCCCAAAAATTTCGCAGCGCATTATCAAGAATCAGACAGCTGTAGCTGCAGACATCTATTCACATACATTCAATTGTTGATATAGACGGCTCTTGGCTGAGGGTGTATGTGTGTATGTCGGCAAATATATGCACATAAGTAAAAAGTATCTTTGTCAGAGCAAGGGGCGGGGCAGTAGCTCAGCTCCCGCAGCGTCCTCCTCTCCCCTCCTCAATCTGTTTGCCTCTTCGTGTTCAATAACATTTCGATAACATTTCACTGCGACTTTGACTTTGCGCATTTCGCTCTATATAAATATACAATAGTTTGTTGTTGTAGCTGATATGACGCTTAAAATACATATATATATGTTCTTTATATACACATATATACTTATTTGTATGTACGTTTATAAAAGCAACTATAAAAAATGCAAATTTTATTTCGCTTTTTATGCGCGGGCTTTTGTTTTTCTGTCTTTTTGTATCTGTTTGTGTTTTCTTTTTTGTTTTTCGTTCGCGCTTGGGTTTGTTGTTTGGATTTGTTTTAAAACGTTGCTCCGATTTATTTATTGTGCCATTCATGGTGTAACTGTATTTCCATTGGATGCGGGAGCAGTAGCTGTATTTCCATCTAGCTACACAGCATTTATTTATTGTCCTTGTTTTCTTTTGGCCGCATCGCAACTGCTGCAATTTATTGTTGGCAAAAACTAGAGGCTAGTAAAATATTGAAATATCAATACAAATTTCACCATGATTTGCGCTACACTGACAGAGAGAGATTGGAGTATATATATATATATATATATATATATATATATATAGAGAGAGAGAGAGAGAGAGAGAGAGAACAATCTTTGCGTCCATAAATAACATGCGTTGCTATAGTTTTCTCCGCTTCAGTTTAGATAAATGCAATTTGTGCGCAGTTTAATTGACAACAGAAACTGGGGAATTGTAAGAACTTCAATTGTTTGAATTGTTCGGAATCAATATATATATATATACAAGCATTTATATACACACTGAGATTAGTCCATGATATATGTGCATCCAGCATAATGCCACTCAGTGCCTTTTCTCTGTCTGATAGCTTCCAAATGATTTATAATGCTATCACTGGGTTTGAAACGAACTGAAATGCACCAAAAGAACGAATAGCCAATCGAATATATATTATCTTTAATACTCAATTATTGGGTTGCCTTCAAGTCAATCTCATATAAATGTGTATATAGGCATTGTTTATACTGTTGTTTATGTACACACATTGTATATAGATTCTTTTTATTGTTGTTTACTCTTTCATTACAGACCTAGTCTGACCTAGTCTTGGCAGCTATCCTTATATGTCGTGTCCAGCTGCCAGCTATCACACCATAGAAATCTGTTTTATTTTAAAATAGTAATAATAACAATTGTATTGAAATTAAAGCACATTTTTATTAAAAATTATCACTATTAATTAAAAATTAATTCTGTTTACCCTATTGTAAATTTGATCTAACGTACTGTTTGGCATTATATTATCACTTCTTCACCTCCTCATCTCACAGTTCAAGCTCTAGTTTCCGTCAGATATCGTGCAACAGCTATTTCAGTTCTTTCAGTTTTTGTTGTTTTTAATTCCTTAATCATATATTATTTCGCTTTGTCAGCGATTCCTAAACGTTTTACTTAGCCAATTTGGCTAATTTACTGAGCTATTTATTCGCCACAGTCTCATCAGCGCGTGCCTGCAAACGCTTGTTAAGCCAAACACGTTTCGAGGACCGAGGGCAGCACAGCTGTTATATTTACGACTCGGGCACTCAGTTTAGCATAGCTAAACGTTTTTGTCCAGTCATGCTGTAATAGTTGTAATACTTGTAGCATAGTTCTGGGGCCCACTTAAAATTCAGCGATACATTTTGTTGAAACTGTGCTGGAAATGTGGCCAAAACAAAAAAAAAAAAAAAGAAGCGAATTTTGCAAAAGCTGTTTAGCCAACGCATTATGGTATGTGCGGCTATTTTCATGGGCATTACGTCAGTGTACTGAACGAGAGATACTCGTAGTGCTGTGCTGCTGCTGTAGATACAGACGTGTGTAGATACATAGATACATACTCTATCTCATGCTCGTATGCAGGCAGTGCCCACATGTTTGGCGTACGCTTTCGCATGTGCGAATACGCAATTCGCGATACATAAAAACTGCCTGTAAACAAATAAAAGCAAAACGAAAAAAAAAAAAAAAAGAGTAGAAGAAGCAGATGAAAATAAAACCTGAACTGAGAGCAAACAAAACAACATCAACAGACGGCAGACGGCAGACGGCAGACGGCAGACACGAGCCATGAGCTACGATGACGATAAACCCAACGTTGACACCTAGCCCACCCCCAGCCGCCATCTCTGCAGTCCCCCAGCTGCCCCAGCTGCCCCCCGCGTTGCAAATAGGCAACTCGGTTCAAATGCCACACGCGACTAGCAGCAACAGCTTGTCAGAGCTTGTCAGCGTGGGCGACGCTTTAATATGCCGCGCATATCTATATTTATTATGCACATTTCTTTTATGCATGTATATAATTTATCCTCATGATAAGCTTGTTTACAGCCCGCTTTTAGTTTGGAGTTTATGCTCATTTAGCTAAAAGTTTTCCATAATATATTTCGCTCTTACTTGATATCAATTTGGGAATTCTGTGAACTCCATTTGCAGGCAGCTAACTCTCAAGTTTGATTGGCATCTAAATAGAGTTTAGTGAATGAGACTAAATTTCATAAATATTCATGGTTGATCTGAGTCATTTTGTGTTTGAAGAAACAACGGGGCTTGCGGAATTTTCAAAAAATGTATCTAAAATGCTAACGATGTCTAATAGAGTTTTATTCATATATGAAGGTATTTCGAATTTATTTCGAATTAGTTCTGTGAAAAGATTTAATTATTAAAATGAGGAATGAACGGGCCTATAACGTAATTAAAAATTAAACTTGTCTTGTTTTTATAATTACTATTATTATTAATTATTTAAATGATAATTATTTCTTATTATATGAAATGAAATCGATATTGGCTATTTGAAATTATTATAATGGTAATACTCCCATTTTTATGAATTGTTCAAATTGTTATTTCAATCATTGTGAGGAATTCGTTTGAATCAAATCAGATAATCTGAAAATGATTTCATATTGATTAAACAACAGTTTATGATGATCTCTGCGCCATTATTAAATTAATTCCAATGGTTTTGTAATTGTTGCTCTCATGCGAATCGTATTCTTAAGCATGTCAGATGCGTAGCACCTGTCGCCTGTTGCCGCAGCACACTTACGCCTGTTGCTGTCCCGCCCCCTCAGCCCACTCAGCCCAATGCCACACCCCACACACGTTGCTCCACGCCCTGTTGCCGTTGCTCGCCTGCTCCGCGCTGTCTTTTGGATTTAATGTGGCCACATAAATTTAGCAAATCAAAAACGCGTTTTATGGTCGCTGCTGATGTGTTCCGTCTGTCCCACCCTCCCGCTCGCTGCCCCTCTCACTCCAGCTCTCTCTCGCACGCAGTTTGTTCGAGTGTCTGTTTCTGTCTGACTTTGTGTCCGAACGTTGAAAGTTTTGTGGAGCGAAGCTAACAAAATTTATTGCATTTACAAGCATATTACGCGAGGCGTCGCAGCTCACGTAGTAGTTGCCACAATGCCTCAAACTGAGCGCTGCCACGTTTTCAGTATTCCCAGCAGCGGCGGCAGCACAGCGCGTTGCCGCATTCATCCAAATTGTGGCAGACGCTGCGGCGCCTGGCCCCTGCTACGGCTGCTGCTGAAGATTGATGTTGCGTTGAATTGCTCCAGCTTTGGCTCGAGCCAGGAGCGTGGAGCGCGGAGCGCGGAGCGTGAGTTGGGGCATGTCCAGGGCTGATTCTGCTTGCAACTTACAATATGAATTACTCATTGCTCATTTTTGTTGCAATTTATTGTCAGTACTTTTGCTGTTGCTGTTGCAACTTCAATCTCGTTCTTTTTCTCTTTCTTCTTTCTTATTTGTTGCTCTCGTGCTCGGGCAAGCTGCTGGCTGTTAGATATTTTATGCCTGTCTGTCGGCAAGGTCCTTCTGCTTTATGTGCTTGGCATATTTTGTCGATATTTTGGTTAAAAAATACACAGCGGACGGCTTGCAACGTTTTTGTGGCATGCCTTGGGGCACGTTTTGGCTGCCAGTTCCTTTGGCCTTTTGGCTGCTTTAAAGTTGAGTAATTTTTTCTTCACTTTTGGGGCGCAATTACAACTAATGCGGCAACTGCGTGTTCGCTGCAAACATGGCTGACATCATTAGGCCGCCGCACACACACTCACTCGTACACATGCACACACACATAGCCACACACATTGCCTTGGCCGGCTGCTTCCGTTTTGACCAGCTTAATTTCCTGCCAGGCACCACATGGCGTATGTGTAATCTACTATATTGTAGCGCCCCCCTCTCTCTCTCTCTCTCTCTCTCCCTCTCCCTCTCCGTCTGCTTTCCTCCCACACTCTCTGCTTAATCACTGTAACTGCCATTTTTCATCAAAGTAATTACCCGCGGCCATCGCCATTTTCATTTCTCAGCCCTGACCACGCCCCTGCGTCTGCCTCCGCCTTACACACACATACAGTGTGAACAGCCACGCCCAGCTGTGGCGCTCTTTAGCGTCAAATTAAATCATTTGATATGCATTAAAATTTTATGCAACATTTTATTTGACAGCTTATCAGAGCTGCGAAACAAAATGTGAACGAACCAGATCCAGGCCTCCAAAAATATTTTAGGCAAACAAAAAGTACGTAATATTAAACGCTACATAGGGTATATGGGTTTTATAAGAGTCTTTTTATTTCTTCAGTGTATGATGCAGCATATCTCAAATCCTAAGATATTTCGTATATAGAAATATTAAATATTTGAATATGTATATTCACATTCTGATTCCAATAAGCAAATGAAACCATTTATTATATATATATATATATATATATATATATATTTACTAGTATAAAGTCCACTGCATTTCCCACTTCTTCTTCACATTTTGGATCTTATATATTATATGTTGTGTGTGCTCTCATTTTTCTCAATAGAAATGTTTTTCATTTATTTAAAAAAAAAATTACAGAGTATAAAGGTTCTGCTTTTTTATAGAAAAGAATTTTCCTTTTTGTTATTATTAATTCATAATTTATTACGTTTGCTTGACTTTATTAACACACTTTGGCCTGACTTGGCCCTCTTTTTGTTGGCTTCTGTTTGCGTGTTGCCTACTTTTCTGCGCTTCGGAAATGTTTAGAGCCTGTTGAAGAAAAGTTTTCAGCATTTTCCTTTCATATTTTGGACATAATTTATGCGCCCAAATTAATATGCGCAAAAATATGCAAAAATATGCGACTGCTCGTGGGCGTGGTGGGGCTTTACAGGTATATGCTGCCACGCCTACCTCTTGCCGCCCACCTCTTGAAAGGCTCATCCACTTCAAGCAGCTTTTTGATATGTGGCATATACATGTATAACATTTATATATTTATTTCGTTGATTTGCTTGTTTGCTGCATATGTGAGGCAGCACAGAAGCTGGAGCTGATTTTGTAACTGTTTTTCCCCCTTTATTTCAACTGCCTGCTCCGGCTGTGCCAATATAGGCCTTAACGAGCCAAGAGCTTCGTTTGGCTTGCCAACAACAGCTCTCCTTCTCTCGTGTTCTTCCCCCTTTTTTTGGTGTTCGCTGCTGCTTAGCTGCCACGCCTTTTGGCCCCCCACAAATAACTCCCCCGCTTGGCTGGTGGGCCAGCGGTGCCAAGGTGGCTGGCTGCTTGTTTTTGGCCATAGCCTGGCGCTACGATTTGTTTGCCTTTGCCAATTGGCGTAGGCCGTGGCCAAAACTCGTTTAGTTGCCTGACCTAGCTGCTCGGCACGCCCTCCCCTCTCTCTTTTCTCTTCCTCCCACTCCCTCTCTCTCAGTCGTTTGCCACTGGGCTGCCTGCCAGCTGCCGGTTGCAAGGTTTTTCTGTGTTGCATGCATAACCAACTACAATGCCAGTCAAGTATCTGCCTCTCCCACTCCTACTCCCACTTTCTTTCTCTCTCTTTCCCACTCTTATCTCTCTGTGGCTGTCTTTTTGCAGTTTTTGGCTCGCTGGCTGCTTGTCATAATTTTTAAGTGACCCAAGCGCCGCATGTGGTCGCCTGTGTCTGTATGTTGCAGGCACTGGGCTATCACTGCCCCGCCCCAAAAGCCGCAGCCCTCCCCGATTTACCTCTTAATGATTTATATCAGCTGCCGCATAATTTGTTTCTGCTCTTGCGAAACTTGAAGCGCGCCACACTTAAAACTACTTTAAGTTTTTAATGGATAGAACACATTCTCGTAACACCATTTCTCCAAGTTTTCCCTGGAGGACACTAAGTTTGGAGCTGCTCAAGTAAAGTTTCAGATATACAGTGGTAATTGCGTTTTTAAGAACCTCTAAAGCGCTTCTCTATTTTGATAATGGTTTGCTCTTGATTCATTAATACCGTCTTTAGTCCAGGTCTTTGAATAGGCAGTTTAAAAACAATGCATACTCGGTTCAATTTGAATAGCTCAAACTAATATTCTTTACAATTTTACATTTCTAAATGGCTAAAGTCAGAATAAAATTTTACTTTAATTTTCCATGTTCTCGCTCTTGATTTTTGTCGTGACGCTTGCCTTTGCTTTTTGCAACCTCTTCAAAAACTCCTTCTTCTTTCATGTTTTCAATCTCTTCGATATCTCGTTCGTACCCTAAATGATTTTGCTGGCGCCGTGGGCGTCGCGCTCTTTCGCTCCTTGGCTCCCCTTGTGAATGTCTCTCACAATTTCCTTGGCAACTCAACAAGTTCAAAAGTTCGGGGCAATTAACGTTTGTTGCCTTCGGGGCTCCAAATGTTTATTAATGTCCTCTAGCAGGGGCAACAACAAGTCAATTAGCTCCTGCCAGCTAGTCAAATGTGCTGCCTGCCGCGAGCTTTCGGCTAAACCGAAAGTCAATAATCTGCTTCACATTCTGTTCGGTTTGCATTGAAAATTTGCCTGGCAAAAGAACGAAGAAATCGCAGCAGCTGCCGCTCGATTTCTCTTTACTCCCGCAACAAAAGACAACACAACAAACAATTCAAGCCAGACACATTCATCCTTGGGTGTGGGTTATTGTCTTGCTGTTGCTGCTGCTCCTGCTGCTCCTGCTGCTGTTGTTGCAAGTACAAAATGCAACGCTGTGCTTAACAACTCGACGCATAGACAATGCGACAGCTCCTTCATGTCCTTCGTCTCCTTTACCTTTTTTGCCTCCTTGTGTTGTGTCTGCTCCTGCTGCTCGTGCTGTTCCTGCTGCTTCAGCTGTCCAATACAAATGCACAAGTGCATGTCGAGCTAAACAAGCAGCCCAAAGTTTCATTGTAGTTGTGCGGTTGTAGTTTTTATGTTGGGCATGTGGTTTTCTATACCCTGTAAATAGTGGCTGCCAATCAGCATTTTCAACTTGAGTAACTCCATTGGCATGGTATTTGCTGCCCATGTTAGTATAAAGTCATTTTTCTAGGAAAAATGCAGAATCCTTCTATAAGTGATTTTATTAAACGCGTTGTCATTGGGAGTTTGATTTGAATTGTAAGTTAATTAAGACCTCATCAAATTTCATATATACCCAATAAAATTAGCAAAAGGAAGACAGTCCCAAGAAATTGTACTGGCGATAATTAAGAGCCCAACTTATTATCTACAGGCATTGAATTAAAAGACGATGCATTTTCAAACAAAAGTAAGACAATGGGAGGGAGACCTTATATAACTGCAGATATCATACTAAGAAGAATATGATGCAGATATTGTACGAAAAAGAAGATAAAGTACTACAATTTTAAAGTCCGAAAATATATAGCTAAACAGGTAGATCAGCAGAATTACAACATATTTTAAGCAAGAATTAGACAATATAGTTGATAAACCAATAAATCAGTTTTAGTCACAATACAGTTGGACAATATCTAACCTTTTTTTGTATATTTAATGCAAAAAGAAGACAATATAGCTTTGCAAACTCAATAAGTTAACGGGAGTTATTATACGAAGAGGAAGATAAAACAGAATATTCCATTATTTTTGTATTCCACATAATATCTACGTTTAGTTTAGGGTATTTAGAATATGTGCAGCTCTAGCTGAAGTCCTTTAACAAGTTTTTCTTTTGTGTTATTCTCGGCGATCCCTCGCCTCTCCTCGTCTCGCCGCGTCTCTGTTAGCTCCGCTGTTAGCTGTGCATTTGCAAGTTGTAGTTTTTGTAGTAGTTGTGTCGCCCCCGCGCTGGATGCATGTAATTTTTATAGACTCCGCACTTGTCGCAGTCCATTGTCTTGACACACACACATAGTGAGAAAGAGAGAGAGAGAGAGGGAGAGAAAGAGAGAGAGAGAGAGAGAGAGAGAGAGAGAGAGAGTTTTTAGAGACTCGAGACGGAGACAACTTGCTTAGTAATGTGACGTCTGCTGCTCCTTTTAGTTACTGTTTTCATGGTCCAACTGTTTTGTGTTTTTGTGTGTCCCGCCTTTGTCTTTTGTCTGGCAGGTGTTTCGTGCTTTGTAGTTTCGAACAATGCCCAAAGAAAACATTACCTTTAAGTCCTGCTGCGAAATGGAACAACCAAATACTAGTAGTAGTTGCTGAGAAAGTTCTTCTTCGTTTTTCTCCTCTCTGCTCTTCTTTTTTGCGCTTTTAATTTTAAGCATATTATGAAACTTAAATGCGACGTAATTTGCTTGGTTACTCAACGTCGAGGCTAAGCCAGCTTAGGAGCTTAGAATATCTTACGTGACGGCTTACAGTTCATTCTCATTTCTGAGCTGCCTTTGTGTGTGAGTGTGTGCGAGTGCGTCCATAAAAAGGTGAGTGTGTGCGGTTGTGTGGGTGTTGTCTTTATGATTGCGGCTGACAGCTAGTGGAGCACTGCGTGTGACAGTTGAAAGTGGGCGAGCTGAAGTTGCCTTAAAGCGCAATGTCATTGTCCTTGAGCTGCTGGTGATTGTTGGCCTTAAAGAGGCGCTGATGGTAATGAAAAGCTGTATGAAATGTGAAAAGGGGCGGATATATGGGAACTGGAACTACCGGAACTTAGCTTTATTACCACATAACTTTAAGAAAATTAGCTTATGTAAAGTTTATGATTATTTTAATGAATCCTTTAAAATTCAATTCTTTTATTGCAGAAACTAAAAGACTGACAGCGCTAGAGCCAGACAAATTGGTAAGTGGCATTGAATTAGCTATAACGGTTAAAACTAGTCCATAAAATTATTACGACAAAAATTCTGAACCCCAGGCATTTTTAACTGAGTAAACTAATATGGATATAGCGTCTTCTGCGAGGCTCCCTTGACTGGATTAAACTGTATTTTTGTTGTATTTATATTAGTTAAATATTATTTATTTATTAAACCAAGGTAATAGGAAAGTAGTATAGTTATATTTAAATTTAAATTTATAAATAGTTATTCATTTGTAGCTAGTCAATATAATATTCTCTCAGCTCTTTATTCAGAGTATCCATGAGTCTATCGCCTTCATTAGACGCAGCTCTGACTGTTGCTGCTGCTGCTGCTCCTGTGCTGCACGTCAGGCAGTTGACGTATATGACGCTCTATGCATGTTGACAGCTCGCCTGCAGGCTGAGTCTCTCCATGGCTGTTGCTCCTCTGCTCCTCATTCTTTAATTGCTTGCGGTTGCTGCGTGCAGCATGAGAAGTTGCCACATCCTTATGGCAGTCTCTCTCTCTCTCTCTCTCTCTCTCTCTCTCTCTCTGTCTATCTATCTCTCTGTCTGTCTCTGTGAGTGTCTCGCCCGCTGCTCTAATGAGGTCATTGCTTGACAATCGCATTTGCCATGCAACATTTGCTGTGAAGAAAGCGCGCGCGCGACGTCTCTGATTTGTTGCATGCAACATCATGAGCCGCTGCATCATTCGTGTGCCGTTTCTCATTCTGCATTGCGTTGCGTTGCGTTGCTTTCATTTCCGTTTCCGCTCGCCAGCTGCTTCATTGTGGTTGTCATTAGGCCCCCTGTCTCACTCCCTCTCTCTCTCTGTCTCTCTCTCTCTCTTCCTCTCCCTATCTCCTCTTATCCCTTGGCTACATTTCATTTGATTTTAGTTCATTTTAATGTCTTTTGTTCTTTGTTTTGCGCTGCTTCGGCATCTTTTGCCGCTGCGTCGCTTTCATTAATTTTCGCCGGCGCCGCTGACTGTGCCACTATGCTAGTGTAGAGGGGGCTCTTAGTTAGAGGGAGGGAGAGGTCTGTGGGAGGGGGCTGTGTGGTTGTTCGACATAATTTATGCGACAAGGCGTGCGAGAGATAAATTTCTGTCGTTTGCCATTTTTCGCTTGCGTTGTATTTGGTCTAAATAAATTAAAGTTGGCGCGCGGAGAGGTGCGGCCGGCACTTCCCCTAAATGAAGCGCCGCACTATTTAGAGGCAGGCAGGCGGCAGGCGGCAGGCGGGGCAGGTGGAGGGGCTGCAATTTCCGTCGCGCCGCCTGTTGATTAATGCGCGCTTTTAATTGCAGAAGGCACAAAAATATAAAAAAAAAAGTTTCTAGACCACCAAATGGAAAAGCACAAAACAATGCGTCAGCCTCAAAGCGCCAGAAAGTAGACTTTAAATCGAGTTTAATTGTTGCTAAAAGTTGCTATGGGTACAGTAGAAGCCCGATAACTCGATTCAGTTATTTTTCGATTTAGACAGAAATTCAAATTATCGAGAATTACTGAGCAGGAGTTCTTTTCATATATCGGTATTTTTAATTTAGCATAGTACAAATCTTCGGGAGTGGACTAATGAATACAAAAGACTACAAAATAAATAGATGAAAAACTAAAATATATAATAATAATAGAATTAAATATTTGTATACTGTGTTATTATTAATAGTGTGTTATTAATATAAAATTCCTACCAGACCCTATCAAAACCCTAACCTACAGTAATTTATCTTGATATAGTTATTTGCATCAGCTTTGCAATAGGTCTATAAACGTAATATTTATTAAAATTCGCATAAGAAGTATTATTTATAGACTCTCATAGGTTTTTTTTGAAGTCATGAATAACAAAACAAAAACAAGTTTACATAAATTGGTTTCTTTTAAATTGTTATGACTTAAATATATTAAATTTAATCTTCAATTATATATTTTTATAATAATTTGGCAATTTTCTGCTACAATAGATGGGCTTTAAGAATGTGGTGAACTTTCACGCTGCGTATACTTAATATGCAGCGCTTTAATACGTCGGCTCACTTGGCGTATGCGTAATGCAAAGTCGACTTGCGGCTGCATATAAAATGCGACTGTGTCGTGGCATGCGTGCGACAGTGTCACTGTATGTGTGTCTGTGTGTGTGTGTGTCTTGTAAATTAGTGCGCTCATGCAATGCACACACTCACACATGCACGCATACCCACATACACACTCGCGCACACTCACACACATGTAGCTGAGCAGACAGCGTATGCCACTTAACCCGACTCCAGAGCCAGTTGCTACGCCTGACGCTGTGACATGTCTCATGTAAAATAGCATTTTCGTGCGTTTGTTAATTAAAAGTGTAACCAAGGTACGGAGCGAAAGAGATAGGGCGAGTGAGGGCAAAAGCGAGAGCGAGATGGAGCGAGTGGTGTAAGAGCGGGTGCAATGCCAGTTTGTGCCCGATGCGTTTTCGACGAGGTAAACCATAAATAATGAATGAAATTAACAACGCACAGCAACAACTCAAAAGCGTGACACTGCCATGTGCATGTGCGAGTGTGAGAGTGTATCTGTGTGTGTTTCATGTGTCTGACAGCAACTGACTCATCCTTTGGAGTTCAAAACCTTCCCATCGCCTACATTCGCACGCACTTGTGCAGAACGTTGCGCTTAGAGCAATTCCTCATATGATTTTTATATTTATATGATTTTTATTAAAGTAAAACATGACTCAGGCAGTGATATATAATATAGTTGAAATATGGCTCCATAATTTATGAATATGTTGAAAATTCCCAGATTTATGCAAATGAAAAACTAAAAACTCAATTTATCTACATCAGCGTCAGCAACAGAAAGAGCACAGAGCATTTCGCATTTACATTTTGCGAATGCTGCATGGAAGCACTGTGAGTGTGAGAGAAGCTTGCATTTGATATAGAGTTTGGGCTGGGTAAGACTGGTAGCTGTTAGTCGTTAATCAATATACATAAGTGAAAAATCTGAATTTTATTAAAAGATAAACTGAGCATTCATCAGAGCCTAATGGGAACTAGTCTTATTTACCCATTTACTATTGAACCTGTCTGCGGACTTCAACTCAAATTAGCATATATACATTCATTATAGAGCTCCTAGGTAAACTCGATCAACATCGATAACTCTCAATTGTTTGTAAAGTGTGGGGCAAAAGCAATAAGCCGATATTCTTTTGCTGTATTTTTCAGTTTGCCAATCGATATTTGAGTTTATTGGAAAGTATTTTCGTAAATATGGGTCTTGGAGTTTGGAGAAATTCATTACCCAAAATATTAGTACGCAAAATGAGAACGTGATTCATTAATAAGTATAAAGCAAAACATATTTGAAGAGATTTAAACAGTTTCCTTCGACTGTTTATGTGGTATAATGCGATTGAATTAGGCTAAGTATATGTGTGTATGTATGGTTCAATCAAAATAACAGAAAATATGTGATAGACATAGGATGTACATGTCAAAGCTAAAGTTTAAGTATTATAATAAAAATATTTATTAATATTATTGATTTAATTGTTTGAAAGAATTTAAGAAATAGAAAAATAATTAAATAAAACCATTTCTGAAAAATAAAATAAATTGATTTGACATTAAGTCTGATAATAGTATTCTCGGTTAGCTCTTTCCATTCGACTTTTGTTTATATTCCGGTGTGCTGCCATCCCATTAGGCAATAATAGGCCCAAGCCCAAGCTGCGAGCTGCGAAGCTCTTTGCTTTTTAATAACTTCTTCGGAAAAGGCTGCAATCCATACAAATTAGGTATTACGTTAATAGCAGCTCACGTAGCCTGCCGGAGCTTTAATGCCATTTGAATAGCTCAGCTTTTAAGTGGCAATAAAAGTGTTGTTGTTCGTGCGTATATCAAATCGTGTAGATATTAAGCTGGGGGAAAACGAAACGAGGTTGGTTGGCAAGCCCTTCCCCATGGCCATTCCTTAGCTTTAGCCATTCTCCGGCTTCCTCTCTCTCTCCCTTTCTCTGTCTCTCTCTCTCGCTCGCTCCCTTGTGCATTTCCGCTTGAACGCGGGGCAAACAAAGCGCATAAACGACGCATTGAGTTATCAAAAGAAATTGCTGGCAACGTTGCAAGTCCTTGTGTTGCATGTGCCCCTCCCTGTCGCCACCCACCCCCCGCTGCCACTCTGTGACAGGGCGTCAGAGCAGACACATTATTTATGGGTCGCAATTACTCAGAGGCGGCGTCTGAGGCGTCTGAGAGGGGCGCAGGGCCTGCCACTGCGAAAGAAGAGGAATTGCCTTAGCTGCCGCATGCACATATAAATTTCCTCAGATATTTATTTAGATGCAGTTGCACGCGCAATTTGCAATTTGCAGTTTGCAATCAGAGAATTGCTGCAGATACGAGCTGTTAGATATTATCTTAGATAATATCTGCTAAAACTTGGCTCAAACAACGAAGCTCTGACAATAATTTACAAGCGTTTTTGTCTTATTTCTTGGCATAAGCTGAGCAGCAGCCACAGCCACAGCTAGAGCCACAGCTAGAGCCAGTCATAGCCACAGCAATTAACATGGTCAGCACACTCTCCTGCTATCTCTCTCTCTCTCTCTCTCTCTCTCTCTCTTTCCCTCTCTCTCTCTGTCGCTCTTTGGCTTGGCAGTTGCTTATATCCGCCTCGTTGGACTTTCATAATAAACAAATTTCGTTAGTGCGTGTGTGCTCCTCATGGTAAGGCAGTTTACCAGCGGCTAGCAAGAAGAAGCAGCTCATGATAAACAGGCGGGCATTCCTTGTGGTCGGCCGCAGCTCTAGGAGCTGGACCATGGACAAATGTGCGTTGCACTGGAAGACAATGGCAGCCACATTAAGCAGTTTATATACCCCACACACATACACACACACACACGCTTTTTACAGCTGAGCAAGCAAGGCATTATTTATATCTTGTTTTTTCTTTTCTTTTCTTTTCTTAATTTTTTTGGTTTTTTTTGTACTTCCTGCGGTTTGCAGCCATAAAAGGCTAAGCGAGCAGCTCGCTCGCACTTGATAAAGGTCTTAACTGGCCACGCCCACTGATTAAAGCCTTGCAAAATAATTGAACAAAGCATAAAAATGTGCCGCACTAAAGGACGATAGGACAACAGCTGGCAGTGCTGGCATGCATTTTATAGCATTGAAGACAAAAGGCCACACTTTTTGGCCTCACGTTCAGTCACACACACACACACACACACACACACACACACACACACACACACACACACACACATGCACACACTCTCTCTGGCACACGTCCTGACTTTGCGCCGAAAGTAGTTTTCATTGTTTTGTGCGCCTGCATATTTGACCGGGCCTCTGTTTTGTTGTGGCCACAAGCAACAAGGACTTCTAATTAGCACACTGTCAGCCGCTGGTCAAGCCAGGCTGGCAGGGCAGGACAATGACGACAAATGTGCTTAAATGGCCAAGTTAGTCGAGCCGTTAAAAACGGTCAACGGCAAAGGCAAAAACGAGGCCCTAAGCACAAACGGAAACACCAAATGGCAAATGGCGGCAGCTCTCGCGGTCCCACACTCAAAGCGAAAGACAGAGAAAGAGACAGCGGTGGTGGCCAAGCAGTTGGAGCAACAGAGTCAGGCAATCGTAGTGTGGCTTTCGGCGACTGAAGGACATTACATTTGTTATTGTCTGCTTGTAGTGGTGTAGGCCGCATATGCGACTCTGTAAATGTGGAGCCAAGCACAGTGGGTCAAAAGGGCTGAAAGGCGATTTAAAGAGACATTCTTCTGTTTAATATGCGCTGAATTCAAGCATGAATTGTTGATTTATATCAATCCAAACCTTTTGCTATCTATAGAGGACTTTCTTAGACAATACTACAATTCATAAACAAAATAATTATTTGAATTAAATTTGATCATTACATAAATTTTCTAATTTAGAGGGAAGTTTTATCATTGTCAAGCCATTAATCTCAAATACCTCAACGATAAAGGCAAAACTGCCTAAAAGAAAAAGGAAAAATAGTAAAAAATTAAAATATGTGATGATTGGGTATTAAGTCGTATTTTACTAATCAATTTTACTCAATCGAACCAAAGCATATACAAGGTCGAAACCACTGACAGGATAGGGCTGTCTATGTGCAACGGATAAGTCTGATCTGCTTTAGCGGCAAATCTCAATAGCTGCTGTAATACAGAAGATTGAAGTCTGATCATTAATTACCTCCATTCACCTGCTGATTACTCAATCCCTTGATAATTCTACGTGTTTTTGCCACTGTTTCACTTCGCTCGTACTCTCTTCCGTTTTGGGCTCTTAAATAGAAACGACGCGACTGATGTGGATCATTGTAGTTGGTGTTGTATTTATTTTTATTATACAACAACAACAATAAAATATTGCTGGGCTGTATGTGTTTGGCTGTCGTTTTCCCATTTCCATTTTGATTGCCATGGCGCTCGGCCTCTAAGTGAGGTTTTTTTTCCTTTGGTCCTTACTTCATTCATTCGCGTCGATTTTCCTACTGCAAAGCGCTCAAATGTATGCAACACATTTTGTATGCAATGGCCGCAGCAAATCCGCACGAAGCGCCAACTGTTGGATGCCTGAGAAGGGTGAAGCATTGGAGGAGTGACGATGTGGAGTAGAGGGTGGTTGGGGGTACGAGAACGGGCAGCTCGTTGCCACTTCCGTGCTGGCTGAAACGGAAATGGCGGCGTCAGGTCGCCAGACCAACAAACGACACCGACACCAACGGGGGCCAAAAACTGTAATCCGAAGCGCCGCCAGAAACACATGCAGCTGGCCAATTGAATAACCAGCAGTCAGTGTGTGAGTGTACGTGTGTGTGTGTGTGTTCTTGGTGTGGCTCTGCTTTCAAGTGCCGCCACTCAACTAGCACTTATTGCATGCGACAAAGGACAAACGACAGCGGCAGTAGCAGCAGCAGCAGCAGCACCCAGAGACGGGGCCAACAGTCGCGGCCTGTTCCGGATGCGGTCGCAACTTTTTGTCGTTTTCAATTTTAATTTTCGTTTTTACAATTTTTTTTTTTTTTTCATTTTTGGTTTGTGCATTTTTTTTACGTATTACTGTCAGAGTCGTTGCCAGAGCCACGAAGAGTCGAGAACTAGCGACACACTTAAAGCAGTTAGCTCGATGGTCATCAGTGGCGTATCATGTGGTGCTACACTGAGCGAAATTGCTGGCAGTATTTGTAAAAATGGGAAAACTATTTAAAGAACTGCCAGTTTTCAACTTAGATTTTATAGATTATTCATCCATTCTCTAGTCTTTTAAAAAATTCATTGGGGCAAAACTTGTAAGAAACTTATAAATCAAATCCCGTGCTAGTAAACCGCAAATGTGTATTTTATTGGAAATATATAGTATTATGCCTCAAATTAAAAGTATTTAAGCATATAGAAAAGTAAAGTTTCCTTATAGATTATTAATTTCCTGAATGGATAAGTGTCATTAACAATAATATGAAGTAAACAAAATACATTTCTTTTTTCTTGTGAGATATAATATGTAAAGATAGCATTGCTAGGTTCTCATTCCTCTATCGCTTTCATGTTGTTTTCTTGAGAATAAAACGCATATTGTTCGCAAAGTAGTTGAGGTTGTGGCCATAATAAAAGCGCTCTAACAGTGACCACGCCTCAGCCTTGGTCATTTGGAGCACATGCTGCGCGAATGTTAAATGCGGTGTGCCAAATGTGTGTGCAGAAACCAAAATAGAGAAGGGGCTACATAGAAAGAGACAAAGATAGAGGAGTGAAGAGTAGAGAGGAAGATAGAAATATGGCTAGTTGCTGCGAATGTCACGTAATTGTTAAAGCAAATGGGCACAGGCTGTAGTTCCTGCTGGTTTAAATGGCGCACATAACGTATACGATACGTATACATATACGTATACGTAGTGCGCGTTACGTATACGCAGCAGATGCAGCTGCGGCTGTCGCCTAAGCACTGCTCGAGGCCCAGATTACTGCAGTTGTGCAGAGAGGACACCGACTCTCTGGCCGTGTCTCACAGTCTCAGTGTCTCTTGGTCTCACCTGGATTGCAGTTATTATGGTCCATAACCATAACAGTTATCTGATTTCTTTGGCTGCCTTTTGCTTTTGTTGGCTGCAGCTGCCGTTGACAGTGGGCCAAAAAAATAAAAATAAAAAACCGAAAAAAGAGCAAAAAATAATAATAATATAAAAATACTCTGGCTCGCTCACTCGCCTTTGGGGACCTTTTTTTTGTGCCTTTTCTTCTGGCTATATACAGGTTTTTTCTGTTCATAATTTAATATTTACAAAGTAGAGCACACAGCGTCGAGTAGCGACACAGAAAACTGCAAAATAATAAAACGAAATTACCAGAGACAGGACACTGGAGAGTAAGAGTGAGAGAGAGAGAGAGAGAGAGAGAGAGAGTAAGAGAGGAGAAGAAGGTACAGAGGCTGAAATCTGTGCGCTGCGCTGCATTAAAAAACGCTTAGAGCAGCAACTTTTGTCGCCTGTCGCCTGTCGCCTGCCTGGCGACTGCCTGCTGTCTGCAGAGCTGCGCTCTGGTCAGTGTCCTGCTTGACCATGCTGTCCACGCTGAACGGCTTGTACCCACTGTACCCGATGTCTGCCCCCCCATTGTTCATCGACAGCTCCTGGAGAGGCGGCGCGAGGCTCGAGGCGCGTTACTGCCGTGCATTTCTGAAATTTGTTTGTTTTTAATTAATTGCACGCGGCGACGCTGAAGTAACGGCCCCACCCCTCCCCTGCTGCGGTAACACATGGACTGCAGCGCGAGGGGCGTGGCTGCGTGCTGTGCTGTGATTAAGTCGCTGAATGGCTCGTCTGGTCACTGGAGCTGTGGACTTGAATAGCGTGCCAGGATTTTAGATAAGGCTGACCTCCTCATCCTCCTTCTCCTGCTCATGCTCAACGTTGCTAATGCGTGCCGGCTGGGCGTGGCTTGTTAGCGCTGCGACGCCACAAAGTATGCCATAAAAAATGTTCACAGCCAAACTGAGCTGAAACTTTAATTTCGATTAATTTGTGCGCCAAGTCAGGCAGACAGATGGCCAAGCGGACAGACAGACGGACTCACACAATTACCAACACCATTAAATGACAGCAAAATTGAAGCTCGAAATCGGACTGTAATGTCTCTCTCGCTCTCTCTCTTTCTCTCTCTCTCTCTCTCTCTCTACCTCTCCTGTATGTGTGTGTGTGTGGCAATAACCATTTCCTGCACCATCATGAGAACCCTTTTGGGGTTGACAGCACAATTTGCATAAATTTTAAATTTCAATTTGCAACCGAGAAAAAAATGAGAAGAAAAGAATTCAAAAGTGAACTGAAATGAAATAAAAGAAAAAAAAATTATGCATGAAACGGCAAAGCAAAAGTTCGCCAAGTGAATAAAAATACGCAAATGAAGAAGAAGGGGAAGCAGAGGCTGACAAAATACCAATAACAACAGCAGCAGAAAAATACCAAAAATTAGCAAGACAACAAAGTGAAATGAAGGGGAGAGCTGTAGAGTAACGGCATAGTAGGAAGCCCCGTTCATCTTACTTTTTTTATTTTTTTCCAGCAACTAGAGTAACGCACATTTTGGCAATCAGGCCAGAACAAGTCGAGGCAGGAAGCCAGAGGCGTGGCAGGTCAGACTATAGTTGACTGTTGTACTGGCTTTTGGCTTATGCCAAGCGTTAGCTCTCTCTCTCTCTCTCTCTCTCTCTCTCTCTCTCTCTCTTTATCCCTCTCGCTCTCACTGTCTGTCTCTCTCCAGCTGCTATCTCTTACGTTCGGGCTGTGGCTCGTTTTACAAATTTCTTACACATCCGCAGTGTCATGTGTGTGTGTGTGTGCTGCTGCTGCTATAACGGAAGAGGAAACAACTGGTATTGGCAGCCATACGACGTTAAGGATAATCGTGATGACAGCATATTTGGCTCTCCCCACAAAACCCAAACACACAAAATCAAACGACAAGTTTTACCAAGCTGTGTTCGTATGTACGTGTGTGTGTGTGTGTCTGTGTGTTTGGGTGTGTGTGTGTATTGCAGGCACATCCTTTTTGTGTCAGTTTGTTGTCTTTAAAACGACATTAAAATGGTCAAATGAGTTTAGAACGGCTGCTTAAACAGCACTTTGATCCCTTGAACCCATTCAGAGTGCGGCCGAGCAAATCCGAATCGTACAAATTCGTAGGGAAAAAGAAAAACCAAAGAAAATGCGAATTTTCATCTAAATCACAACACAAAATGCCAACTAAAAGTGTCCTGTCCCCTTTGATAAAAGCAAACATTTGACAACGTTTCAGTTTATTTTTTCTTTTCCCTACTTCCCTACCTAGTTTCCTTTAGTGTGTCTTACAAGTGGGCGTGGCCAGCACAGAGGGCGTTCGGCTTGCTGCTCAACTACGGCAACCCCTTCTCGCTTGTGTTTGGTTTCCTTATTTTCTAAAGTTTTGCCCCGCAATTTGATAAATGCGACTTTTATGTTAATTCGAAATGGAATAAAATGAATAAAAAGCCGAAAAATGAGACGCAGCGATGTGTATATGTATGGCATAAAACTATAGAATTCTCGTTGGACACATTTCTAGATCAAATACTTAACGTCATATTTCACTTATTTCCATTTCAGATCTGGCTACGAGCTGACGAAGCAGTTTCCCCAACAATAATCCGCACACATGCTTGTAAATGAGGTAAGTTTTTGTATATAAACTGAATGTATAAACATATGTAGATATGTGTGTTAAGGCTGAGGTACTGTTGCTTGGCATAGATAATACCCTATAGATTTTTTATTTGTTAAGAGTAAATATATTGGTGTATATAAAATTTGTTCAGTGCAGAGCTCAGTTTTCTATGATAGATTTTGCTGTTACCATCAATCAGAGAGTCAGTTAATCCATCATCAATCAGTCATCGCTGTCAACTTTTAATAAATCATGCTTCACGTCACTTGCTTAAACGTTTTCCTTGGATTTTACTTTAACAAAAATCTAGTACATTTTCTTAAAAAAAATATATATATATATATATTTTTATGAAATATTTTCCATATATTACATAATTTTGTTCAACTTTGCATCACATTACAATCAAAAAGTTTGCAAGTAAAGCACACTATTACGAAGCCGACCCGAAACAACAGAGATAAGATTAGCTGAATATATCCTTCGGAGAGCATTATTTCAAGTTGAACTCAAATTCATATCGCATACGCCTTGTGCTCTGCGCTGTTTATTGCTGATGTGGCTGCTTATGATAATAGTGCCAACTCTTCTGTCTGCCTGCCCCAGCCAACGCCTTTCGCATTTCTTTTCATGGAATACGCTGCGTATACGCAACGCGTCACTAAGGCTGGCAGAAGGCAACTACACACACAGTTTTCTTTGGCCATATTAATTGAACCCTGTTTATTTATGGCTGGTAATTTAAACGCGGCCAAGTGGGTTTCTTTCCCCCCCCCCTGTCTTCTCCACCCCCTCTCTCTCTCTCTCTTTCTCTCTTAGTCTATGAATAAAGCCAAAAAGAGGCGTGCCTCGCTGTAGTCGAGGGCTGGGGAGCGCTATAAATTGTTAAGTTTTGTTGTTGTTGTAGTTCTTGTTCGTGTGGCTGTTTTTGTTTCACTTTTTTTTTGTTTTACTTTATCAGCGCCAACAACATGAATAATAATGCATGCACATTATACCAGTGCTCATTTGCGTGTCCTATGGCACACACACACACACACATTTACATACATGTGCAGGTTGCAGTTGCACAATTGAGGCGGAAGTGCGCATTGTTTCCGCTTTTAATAAGGGCTGTTGTTCTGGCTCTGACTCTGGCTGTGGCTGTGGCGCTGGCTAACGCATTATAAAGCCTGGCAACAGGCCATAAATTGCATTAAATTGCATTTAAATGTGTGCCGGACAGGTTAACAATACTCTCCACTCAACCTGCACTCATAATTGATTGTAAAGCAAAGTTGGCCGCAGCCAAACGAACTTTAAGCCAGAACTTAGTTCGAGCTAACAACAAATTATTCGCCTCGGCTGCCCTCACACGTTTTCACGCTCCACTTCGAGCTGTGCTTTTTGCATGCGAATTCCCAAAATTCCAAAACTCTTAAATTGCAAAGTTATGCTTATGAGCATGAAATGGCTTCGCCGTTAAAAACTTTGCTCTTCTTGTTTTTTCCTTTTACTTTTTATATTACTTTATTCTGCTCCTCTCCTGCTGCCCTGCCTTATTATTCACTGCAGCGACACGCACAGGCGACAAAAACTTTAACGTTAACTGGCAAATTCGCTTAGACGGCCCAAAGGAGCGACGACTCTGTCCGCTGCCTCCTGGCCAAGTGCATGCTGCCAGAAAGTTGAGTTCCAGCCAAAGGCAACTGCAGCCCCAAAGGCAATGGCTATTGAATTAGCTAGTATATACCCAGCTTACAACATATAGAGAAAGAAATATAACGATATAAAATATATGTAAACGATATCTACTCGTACATACATACAACCAACTATCACTGCCTTAACACTTTAACGGTTAATGAAAAGAAAAAGTGTGATAATAAGTCACTAGATCTGTCGATAATAGCTATAGATCTCATTTATTTTTAAAGTCGGGTATGAAAACTGCTCTTGTTTGATTCATTTTTATTTCTATCACACTTATAACTCTCAACATTAAGCATTCATTGAAGGAATCTACATGAAATTTAGAAAACCTCTCTCTCTCTCTCTCACACACACATGAAGTATCTCAGCATTTCCTAAATAAGAAGAAGTTTTTTGCTAAGCATTAAAAGCCGTTTTTACAGGGTATTACAAGGCAAACAGCCCCAAGACATTTCATGCATGTCAAACGCAATGCAATTAACAAGCCCTCGTTACCCTCTGCCCATACCCTTTCTCTGCCCAACTCTGACCAAAAGTTCAGACTTTTGTGTCTACAGTTGTGTGTGCTTGTGTGTGTGTGTGTGTGTGTGTGCTGGCATATAAGTTATGGCATGCGAGTCGTCAATTAAACAAATTCTGCATGCATTAATTGTGCCGAAAGTTGCGGCATGCGTGCTGCTGAAAGTACCAGAAAATCGACCAGTGTTGCAAAATGCTCACATTTGTAATGGTCGCACGGGCAGCAGCTGACCCGCTCGTATACATAATTTTTTTGCGCTTTTGTATAATGCTCTTGGTTTTTGAGCACAGTTGGAGCTGACTATGATATATGACTGTTTCAGCGCCATGTATGGCATGGTGCGACTGGCAAGTGTGGCAAGTGTGGCACGTGTGGCAGGCAGGAGCAGCAGACGGAGTCAGCTTCTTAAAGCAAAAGCTTTTGTCCATCCACTTAATTAGCATTTTGCTTGGATTGCTCGCTTTTGTTGTGCTCGCTGGTGTCGAGTGCACGCGCGTGTCTATCGATGCGTACTAATTGCGCCGCTTCGCAGGCAGCGCCCAGCGCCAGCCGCCCATTGCAGACACGCCCACTGGCAGCAACGGCCGCTTCAATTTCAATCCTTGACTGCATTAGGTGCTATCAAGTGCATGAATGAAACTTTTGCGTACAAGTTTATGCCCAAGAGTTGGCTTTCCACCCTATCCTCCCTTCACTCTCTCTCTCTTTCTCTCTCACTCTCTGTCTATCCTGCTCGCTCTCTCTGTGCATAACAAGGAAATCCGTTTCGAGTGCAGTCTGTGAGCGTTGCCACCCTGTCCCACAAATCTTGCGGACGTCGAACAGGCACTCGTGCAGTTTACTTAAGTGCACGCCGCCTGCCACCACTTGGCCAGCGAGTCCGAGTGTAAGTAATGCCCCTCTCTCTTTCTCTCTCTCTCTCTCTTTTACTCACTCCTTCACTCACTATCTTTTCTCTGTCTTCCTATGCATGTGTCTTTGCCTTCGAGTATGTGCCTCAAGTGGGGCAGGGCTTGAGGCAATGTCTCAATTGTCGATTGCAGTTGCTCAGCTAAACGCTTATTAAGCTACTGCACCACGCCCACGTTTATTAAAAACTTTAGCAATACAAAGCCCTGTTTATTAATCTAGTATGCACAGCGTTGTTAGCTAAAGTATTGGGAACAACTTTTCAGACCCATCTTACTAATGCCGTGTGGCTATAAAGTGTTTGATGTACGAGTTGGGGAGGAAGTAGAAGTTTTTCAATTTAATGAGAAGAATTAAGTCTTTCTTTTTAACATATCTATTGATGTTCATACCTTTAGCTCAATAATATAATTTATCTAGGAAACAAATTAATAATAATTGCAGTCAAGACAGTCACTTTATAAGTTAGTTGTAATTTTATATCGACTCTAACTTGTGAATAAATAATGTAGTAGGCCAATAACAGAGGATCGTGAGTAGGTTAAGCAGAGCAGAAAGGACGGCAGTACAGAGAAGAAGAAGCTTAGAAGCATTAGATGCGGAAATAATTCAAGTAAAGAACTAAAATATATATCCTACAGTAAATAAAAAAACAGTTCTGTTTTATGAGCAGAAAATTGCTTTGAGATACGATTGTCTGATAAGCTCAACTTCAAGTACAATAAAATGTATTTTTAAGACTTATCTCAGGTCAGGTTTCACTTCTTCAAAATCTCATATAACATTTGGCATTTGACTTCAAATTGAACCCTTTGAGGCTTGGCAATGGAAAGGTAGCATATTATTTGGCAATCTCTGTACAGATTGGTATGATATTTTAACGAAATCCCATTGGGTTCTGCTTGGCCAGCATTTGCCTTGGCTTGTGGTCAATTATGTTTGACTTGTGCTGCTGCCCGAGCCTGCAAAAGAAAAGCTAGCTGTGCAGCAATTTTGTTTGGATAAGGCTTAGAGTCCTTTGAATAGATAGAATGCAAGTGTGTGGATGTGTGGATGGATGCGGTCTAAAAACTCAACCACAGACAGGTCAATAAAAAACGTAGCTAACCCAGTGACAGCACTTATCAAAACGTTCAATCAATCAATCAACTGTTGCCAGCAACTAAACACTGCACAAAAGCCAGACAAGAGGGACCCAGCCACACGAAAAAAGGACAACACAAAAAAATATCGCTCATACGCCCATTTGTGCAGAGCAAAAAACGCAAGCACACACACACACTCATAGACAATCCACGTAAATCAGCTTAGGGACGAGAGGCAACAACACAAATAAAAGGAGCAGCAGCCAAAGGCACATCAGCTACATCCAAAACGTTATAATCAAAGAACACACACCCACACACACACACACATAGGCATAGGAGCACAAATAGGTTATATGCCCGCATTGATACAAAGGACATATGGCAGGACATGGGCATAACAAACATAAAAAGGAAATGCCGCCACTATATATATGTGTGTGTGTGTGTGTAAGGAAAGTTTTTTGACTGCCCCGCCCCTTCGCCTGGCTTTCTCTATGGCGCTGACCCAAAGACCTGAGCGCCGGAAAAAAAGAAGGCGCATGACGCAGCGCCCGGGCAACAAATCAGCGCAAATCACAATAACAAAAGGCAACATTTTTTACACTGGATATTGTTGCTGTCGCTGTTGCTGTTCGTTTGTCAAGCTGTCGTCGTTGTCACAGGACAACAACAAGGAGTTCACCTGCCGCTGTCGCTGCTGCTGCTGCTGCTGCTGCTGCCTTTGACAAGTCCGTCAGCTAGACAGTTACTCAGCTAGTCGCCCAGCCACATGTCGGTGGAGCAGACTGTATAACTAGCAGAGGCGGTGCCACGCCCACACAGCTGCTCGTTAGGCATTTAGGCAGCAATATATACTTATACGTATACATGTGTATACATATTCATTTAAGGAGATGTGTATATACATATGTATATCCAAGAACTTTTTGACGTCGCCGACGCGACTAATAAAGCAATTTTCGAGCATAAAAAATGAAATGCGAAAAATGTAGAAAATGGAAAATGAGACAAGCTGCAATGAGGTATATGGTGTGCGAGCGACGCCATCTTGCATATGCATACATTAAAAGAGACACACACACACATGCCTAAACACATGCACACACACACACACTTTGCGCAGACATATTCGCAAATTCGCAGATACTTTTTGAAGGCACATCCCTTAGATTGCGGTACATATTTGCATATGATGTCTATATGCAAATGCCAGCAGCAGTAGCTGATGCTCAGGCTGCGCTGAGAAGCTGCCGAGGCTTCTCGGGCTGCTGCGGCATGCTTCATATTAACATATCAATCATTTGAAGAGCCCAGCTCTGAAACAACTTAGCAGCAGACTCTAGTCCTGCACTTGGCCAAAAATCATACGAGTTTGGCTTCTAATTTCTTTAGAGAACCTGAATAAATGCAGATAATATATAAAATAACTATATGTAACCGAAATTAAATTCAATTTACAAATATTTCTCAATTTTGCTCAGTTTGTATTGATAATAATTATGTTTTATGATGGTTTTTGCACATTTTTTTTAAATTAAGTACTAAGTTTTTTATATACTTGAACTAAGCTACAAATCCTTATCAAATTCTAAAAATAAATAAAAGTATCTGAAGATATACGAAACTTAACAGCTGGCTTTATTCAGATTGAACCCACATTTGTATTTGTTCAAGTGTGGCAGAACTTCGAGAACGAGTGCCTTGAGGCACTCGGCAAACATTTGGTTAATCTTACGATGGGTTTTTGGCTGTTGACAATGCATTGCGCCTTCTGCTCGGCGCCTGCTCTGCCTCTGCCTCTCTTTTGTGGCAAGTTGTTACATGCAACTAATTGGAATATTGTTTGGCTTTGTGCCTCATAAATTCCGCAATCCAACAATTGGACTTGCAGTCAGTTTATTGTGCGTTCGGTTACAATAAATTAATGCCACAAACTTGCTGCTAACATTGTCAACGTTATCAACTTGGCTTGGCCATTATTTAAACCACACACACACATACACACGCACACACACTCTCATAACATTGTCAACATTTTGTAATTGTTGTGCTGATTGTTTAATTGCGCCCGTTTTGCGTGCACTTCCGACATTTGCGCTGCCTTCCTTCCTATCCCCCAGCTGGCTATTCAATTGTTATTGCCACGACTATGATTATATTTTTTATGAAAAAATGTCCCCATATGTTAGAGCTTTTGAATACCCTGTAAACAGTGAGCAATTTGATATGCTTTATATACAAAAGAGAGCTTTCTATGAAAAACAAACCATTTCGTATGCATCCCTGGGGGCACCTCTTTGGCATATTTGCAAATTTAAAATTGAAGCTCTATCGAATCGAATCTGTTAATTAAAACTAAATTAAATCTATGTTTTAGACCTTAATAAATGTAGATAAATATATATTAGCAGTAAAATGAACATGGAACGTGAATTGGGATCAGTCTTTTTTAGGTTCGCAGCTCACACTTAATAGCTCTTAGTTAAGAAATAAGATGGAGAATCATTTTTAGATATTAAAATAATAATTTGTATGCATTATACAGATATAATTCCATATGTCTTTCATGATTTTATTTAAATTAATTGCAGCAGTAAATAGAGAGTATTACTAAGTCGTGTGCTTGTCTTAATGCTTTTTTGTTATTAATTTTTTTTTCCTTGCTAGCCGCAAACAAATTAGCGCGACAATTTCGTCAACAGCCATTTAAATCACATGTGATTTTATAATTTATTTTATTTGTATTTTATTTTCGTCCTGTTTTTTCGTTACACATTTTTGCATTTTCACATAAATTGATATATATAGATTTTATAGCGGCGTCAATTTAAATTGACTTTTTACAGTTTTGTTGCGCAAACAATTGACGTGCATAATTTAAAAATGTGTTTGCATATTTGTTGGTGAGACTTACACAATTATAGCAATACATTATTTGTGCCTTGCGGAATGATATTTTGATAGACACAATTATGAATTAGCATAATTCGCAGTTGACTTTTGTCGCAAATATTTATGTATTTATTTAAATCATTTTCGTAAACTCTTTATTTATTTAGCTGTCCCAGCTTAAAGCAAATAGAACTGCGCACAAATTATGCTTCATTGCGTTTGATCTCGCGTTGATTTATATTTTTCCATATTCTGATGGCCCCGCATTTTGCATATGCGGTCTGGGCCAACCGTTTGTCTGTAATCCCTTTGTCCTTTTGCTCCTGCCGCTCGCACGCTCCTGCGGCCACATAAAAGCGGCTATTAAAAAGCCGTTGTGCGTTGTGCGCTTTAATTGCATTTTATTAGAATTTATTGACACTTGGCGGCGGCAGCTGGCCAACTGTTTTTAATAAACACCGAATAAAAATACAATTAGGGCAATTTCATTTCGCGTTATTTATTTATTTATTGGCTTTCGTTCTTTTTTATTAAATGTATAAAAGCTAGATGTAAAGAGTTGTAATTATCTTTGGCTTTGTTGGTTGAATTTCGGATACATAGCTCTGACAGAAGCTGAGATGCTGATTAAATGCCACGAGTAAACATCAGAGTTTTGTTTTGCTTAAATAATGATTTAATTATGTGTTTTTTCTCTATAATAATCAATATATATTTACAATGTGTTGCTTTTCATTAGACAGCTAATTATTTAAACATAAATTAACCAGATATGTTTATTATAATTAATTGTTAGAAACACAAATTACACATAATTCGTTATTTCATATTCCTTTTAATATTAATTGAAACTAGTTTTAATTCATTATCTTCAAAAAAGAATAAATACACAACTTTTATATGGTTTTTATTGGAGTTTCTTAAATTGACATTCCATTTTATTATAATAACTCTTATTATTTAAACTTGACTATGTCATCTTTTTATTTTAACTTGACTATTATTTTCTTTAATTTTGAATAGGTTTCACTAAATCATTTGTTTAGGGCAAATTAAAATTGCTTTACCTTTGTAAAAATGTCCCGATTTGAATTGATTGAATCTTTCAATTAGACTAACTGCAAGCTCACATAAATATTGACTTACGCAAAGTAAATTAAAAGTAACATCAAAATTATTTGGTGTTGATTCGCTTTGATTCTGATGACAAGCTATTGAATCCATGTTCGATGTTCTAATGTCTCCACATTTTCTGCGCATGATGCAATTCACTGATGTCATTTCCTCAGAGACTCCCAAACAATATATTGTACAGCATGCGATATATACATAACTTATATAAGTATATATGCTATATATATTTGTGCAATGAGCGAATATCGAATTGCGTCATTGTCTCAATTTCGACACAGTTCGCTACAGTTTGGAACAAACGAGTTTTGAGCTCGATTTCAACATTATTTCAGTGATTTCTTAATGCCGCTGCGGATGCTGTGCGCCGCGATGATTACCAATTAGATGAAACTAGATACTAGCTGAGAGATAGACAGAGATAGGGAGAGAGAGATAGAGAGAGGCAGGGGGCATTGCCATTGATGCTTGAGTTGAGCTGCCTACTGAGAGCGTTTCAACCGAGATTGGCAGGCAGCCTCCGCTCGTTCGCTGCAATTTAATGAATATGTAATATGGTCGAAAAGCAGAAAAACCATTGGCGCATAAATTTGGAGCATCCCTCCTGCTGGAATAACGAAAATATCATTATCATTGTCTGTGCCATCTGCCTTCTGCCTTCTGCCTTCTGCCACACTTTCTATCTAGCTTCTCCTTTTACTTTTCATCTGTTCCTCCGCTATTTTTTCTGCCTTGCACTTGGCAGCTGTTCTCCTGCGGGTGCGTCTAAAAATTTCCAGCATGCCAATCTGGCAGAAACTTTTCGTGCCCCAACAGGAGAAGCAACAGGGATAGCAGGGGTAGCAGGAGCGGCAGCAGCTTTGCCCAATTTGATTTTTCTTGGCTGTGCTTGGGGCGCTCGCGCACTCGCACTCCCCGCAGTTTTTCATTTACTTTCCTCGTAATTGCTGCAACATAATTTGATTATTAAAATTTAAATATTTATTGAAATTTCTTGTCTTACTTCTGCAAGCTGTAAAGCCCTCACACATTCGGCAAGCCCAGAGAAGTTGCGAGCTGGTGTGCAACTTGTTAATCAATTAGTCGAAAAGCCGATGTTGTCGCAAGATTTATGCGGCTCATAAATGTCAAATGCAAATGCACACGGAAGCACCTGGCCCAGCCTGGCCTTGTAACTGTCGCATGAATAGCAATTCTATATATTCAAATACTACAATATATAGGAAGCCTCAATTAATCTTGATAATGTCAGCTTACAAACTGCTTGACTTCTGCTCAATGGGGCGGGAGGCGGGGGCTGAGTTGCATCAATAAATGCCCATCAGCTGCAGCAACTGTGGGAATAGAAACAAGTGGCAGGACTCGGCAATACTATGTAGGACATTTCAAATAAAATATTTCATGCAGAATTTACAAAGCACAGAGAGTGGGAGAGAGAGAGAGAGAGAGAGAGATAAAGGGTGAGAGCGAGGGTGGGAATAGACAAACGAATACTCTAAAGAAACCATATGTCAATTGCATACACATATACACCCACACACAGACACACACACACATTGAATTGTAACGGACAGCAGACAAGCAAACTTAAATGCTCAGCCCCCCTCTAACCCTGTGGACAAACACAATGGCATGTCAAATGCAAAAACACATTCCGTAAGGGCGTGCGGGCGGGCGGGCAGGCACGGGGAGGCGGGGAATAACTACACAATGTTTTTGAGTGCCAGCAATGCCCCGCTGCCCTGCTACCCTGCCTGCCCTGCCTGCGTTCGTGTTGCCTTTTTTGGGTGCGCTGTCGTCTTTGCTGCACCTACAACTTCCGGCCTTTGTTGGAATAACCATAAAATCAAGATAAGTTATTGGATTTACTGGACAGGAAGCAGGGTATAAGCGCACTCTGTGCTCTCTCCAACGCAGCTCCCAGCGTTGCCAGACTTTGCAACTGTGACCGCGAATCTGACTGTGACTGTGACTGTGATTGTGACTGTGACTGTGACTGTTCGCTTTCCTTGCTTGAGTTCTTTGAGCCTGAAACGCGCTCTGTCGTAGATTAATTGCGTTTTTTTTCACGTTTCTTGAAAAATTACATTTTCTGTGTGCAATATAAATATTCCATTTTTTATGTATACCTTGTAATTATAAAAAGCGGGCATATAGTTCACTTGACAATTTTTATAGAAGGGACAAAAGCAAAATCTTGGAACAAACTATTTCATAGTGTATGCTATCCTCTACTATACTTCAATGTCAAACAAACTTACCAATAAAATCATACAGCTTAGGTTGAGTATGTGAAATATTTATGAGAACAATGTACATTTTAAATTATAAACTTTTAAAAGTAAGTGCAGCTTTAATAAGAATGGGTAACTCTTAGTTGGGCAAACTCCACAAACATTTCTTGCCACTTCGATATTTCATTCTTTTTTTTTTTTTTTTTTTTTTATATTCATATATTTTTGCCTGCCGCCTGTGAACTTTTGTGTGGCAGAGCAATTGCCCAGGCGACCTGGCACCACGGCCACGTCTTGCCAGTCCTGCTTTAGTTGCCATGACTGGTCCCCAGTCCCTGCCCCTGCTGCTGCCCCTGCCGCTGTCTGTCCCCACAGGAGCTGCTCGACTGGCTTTTCTTTATATAAATAGTGGCGCTGGCGTTGGCGCTGGCGTTGGCGTTGGCGTTGTCGCTGTTGTTGGCGCGCACAATGCGCAGCTTAGCGCCTCTGCTAGCCTAGTGGGTGGTTGAAGGGGGTGTAAGATGCCACGCCCACTCGTGACTCTATGCGCTGTGTGGCGCCACACAATCAGTTTGTCGCACTTGGCTCTTGGAATAACGTTGCCGGTCGCTCGCTGCTCGTCCGTCGGCACTTCAAGGGCTTGGCCCAGGCTCAGGCTCCTGGGTCGCTAGAGCTGGGGCTGTGGCTGGGGCTGGCGAGGGGCTCTAATGCGATTAAGCCGCTTGTTGTGGCTGTCAACGCGTTGACTGGCTGACTTTCAGTCCGCGTGCCGCATACCACACGCTGACTGCCCCCGCGCTGGCCCCGCCTGCCCCCTGCCCCTGCCCGTTGCCCTATGCACAGTGCTCGACAAGCTGCTTTTGTAATTCACTTAAGTGTGGCATTTTGGCCTGCGGTAAACGGCCGCCATTGTGCGAGTGCCCATGCCCCATGCTCCATGCTGCTCCCCCTCCAGCACGCACACACAGATCTCTTTAGCATACGGCCCTGAGCACAGTTGGACAGTTATAGCGAGAGCTAGAGCTGGAGCTGGAGCTGAAGCACTTACCTTTGACTACGTGGCGTGTCCAGGGGCAAGGGCTTTGGTTTAATCATAAATTTCATTTCGCTCAAGTGCCGCATGTTAAACACAATTCTCTATGCGCCACGCTTTTGCAAGCTGGCACAAAGCCACAGTGGCTCAACTGGCTGGCATACAGCGCCGGCCATCGGAGCCACTGTCTGAACCTGGTCCTTAACCCGGCTAACTACAATTTATGATGACATTATGGCGTGCGACTGTAATCAGATAGCAGCCAGCGAGTCCGAGTTACAGTTAAACGTAAAAGTTCTATTAAGTAGCTCCCGTGGAGGGGGTCGAAGGGCGGGCAAGTGTCACAGAGCGCCACGCCTTACACTCACATACCCTGCAAATCGATTAGAGGCATTACGACTATGGCCCACACTATAATTAAAACTGAATTGCTCAAGTCTTTAGTCTTGAATTAATTCGCATATCTAAATGAATGAAAGAATCTGTTTGTTGAATGAAACTGAATATCTTTAGTTCCTCAAAAGTCTGCATAGAATCAAAAGCTAGCACTTTACTGATATTATAGGGTATTAGCAAGTTGAGCCTGCGATTAGTTTGTCTGCTTTGTGTCACTTTGCGCACGCACAGGCTGCAGCCCAGAGGGCCAGGAAATCTTTATGAGCTCACACGCTCATCAGGAAGCGCTGGCGCCGGCAATCAGGCCGTTAGTCCTGCAGGATGGGGAGGCGGCGGGGGGCTGATAGAGGCTAGAGGGTTTGAGGCGTTGCCAATTGGAGTTTATTAATTTGGGGCCGTGCGTGTTGAAAGCCGCAGTTGAGTCGAGTCGAGATATTTACAATTGTTGTAAATATTTCCTTTATTATTGTAATTATATTTATGGCCGAACGGAAGCGGAATGTGGAGCGCGCAGGCGAGAGGGAGGGCCATAGCTCGGCTCAAGGTTGCGTGTCAACACCTGGCTATATTTTTAAATATTTTTTGACATTTTTTGCCGTTGACTCTTTGACTATTTGAACAGATTTTGATTGGCCCCGAACGGGCGAGCGAGAGTACGGCCCAATTAGTTAAATATTTTGTAAACAATTTTTATTGTTTTAATGTGCGGCAATTTTGTGGCAATTGTGGAAATTGTGTAAATTGCGGCGAAAGAAAATCCGCCCGTTTTCCCGCCTGACTCTAACTGTTGTTGATGCTTGTTTGTTTTACAGAGGCCACAAATTTATGCCAAGTGCCCGGGGCAGAGGAGACGGGACACGGTACGCAGGATGCAGGATGAAGAACGAAGTACGAAGGATGAAGGCCGGGATGCGTTCTCTAGCACACACTTCCGGCACGAGCACGTCAGACTTGACTTGACTTGAGACTTCAGAAAACTTGGCTACTCTCGCTCTATCTGTCTCTGTTTTTCGCTTCAGAGCGGGGGGCGTGGCAGCACCCCCCGAAGTCTCAGGTAATTATGCATATTTAAGCAGTTTTGTCTACAACAGTTTTGCGAACCTAAAAGCGTCCTTTCAAATGAATTATTTATGCAAACTGTGCGAGGGGGTCGCAGGGCGCGGCTGGGCGGGGCGTGGCGTGGCACAGAGCACATAGCTAGGATCCTGGCATATGCAAACATTACCTCAAGTCGTTGTCAAGCGGATTTGATGGAGCCTGGGGCCTGACAGCCCCGTTGTATACGTAATGTGGTAATGTGTTTATGCGCTCTTTAAAGCCCATCCGCACACACACACACACACACACACACACAATCGTACCGGCACGCTCACGCACACACATTGAGGGCAGACTGTAGCTATAATTGCGTCCCTCTAAATACACATGGAAATGCCATAACATGTATATAGAAATGTGTACCTCTATATTGCGCCTTGAAATTAATGCCACACTATTAATGCTAATGTCGAAACATCGCTCCAGCGCACTTCACATTTGTCAATGACGAAACATTTACGCCAGCCATACCCTATCGACAAAAACAACAAGTAGGTTAGAGGGCATACTTACCTAGTGGGAGGTTATGTGACAGCTTTGGATAGGCATAGTGTATTCGCACTCTAATTCAAACTGCTTGACTAAGTCTGTGAAATAAACCAACTTTCATTACTTTATGCCATATATATAACAAGTATTATATATAGCTATAATATATTTTTATATTAGATTCCAGAGATTTTGAGCGTTTCGAAGAGAAAAGTGTAACGACTCCCCTAACTCATTCTATTCCATTATCACGAATCCTTTCAACTCCTGCCTTACTCATGTATGTATGCCTTGGTATATTTCATATGATTTGCATATTTGTTAATGGCAAGGTGAAAAGTAAAAAGTGTATAAATTATAATAAAATGTAAGGAATTCGCTGAAATCAACCTCAAGGCCATTCCATATGAAATTAATGCTTTATATGTTGACTGAATATAATTTGAATTGCAAACTTTGGGCTTTTGGCTTTTAGGCTAAATCAATTGAATTCAAATCATTTGGCTAAAAATAACAATTATTTGAATACTTACTATAGCCTATATTTATGTATTTTGTGTTACGCTAGCTAAAATTTTCAGAATTTCTGCTAAGCATTTGCATTTATCTACACTTGATTAAATCAAATCAGATTAAATTTAAAATATATCCCTAGTAAAGAATTTCCAGAAATTATCAAAAGTATAAATATATGTATGTAAATATTTCAGAGAATTGGTTTGTCTAATATTTTAATATCAATACTTTATACAGAGAGTATAAAGTCAACATATTAACATAATTGAATGATGTTATTAAATATAGAAAGTGAAGGGAACGAAATTTGAATGCTTGGCAAAGCGTATTTAGCAGTCGTTTATTGTGAATTGCTTTGGCTTGATCTTCTTCAGAGCGATTTCATTTCATTTCATCTCATCTCATTTCATTTCACTTTGGACACACACCTACACCTACACCCACACTAGCACACACACCCTCACATACTTGACTACACAGCTTTGCTTTCAGCTTAATTGTTTTGCAACTAAACATCACAGCCAAATGCCTTTCATCATTTTGCCATGAACCAAAACCAATGACCATTGTTGTTGTTGTAGTTGTTGTTGTTGCTGGACCGGGGCAAAATCGTGTCTAAGTAGCTTTTGTGCAAATGAAAAGCGGAAAATGAAGGAACAGCGGAAAGCAAAGGCAAGGAAAATGTAGAGAGTGTAGCACACTCTGAGGCGAGAATCAAAAGCGCCATTGAGCTGGCCGTCTGTGTGGGTGAATGAGGGTGGGTGGATGAATGTGGGCGAGTGAGTGTGGGTGGGTGCGAGTGTCCTGCCAATTGCCCTGGCAGCTAATTAAAATGTATTTAAGTGCGTTGTCACCTCCCATCCGCCCCGAGAGTCGCGCCGCTTCAGCTGTAAATCGAGTTTGTAATTTATGCCATTTTAATAGAATTTTCGAGGCCCACTCACACACAAACACACACACACACAAATAACAAATTGGTTTGCTTAGGACCGTGGGACATGTGTAACGGGCAAGGACAACATTGAGGCAAACAGAACAGAAAAATACTCGGAAATTAGCATAGTTTTAGGCAGCAGCCAAACATTCGCCGTAGCATAGTTTTGCGGGCCAAGAAAAGTTTTTTGATGTTTTTGCCAATTTCCCGTGCAAACGATTTACGGCGCAACCAAAATTTGAGAGCGTGAGATGTATATACAGAGAGAGATGGCTAAACAGACAGAGAAATATAGTTAAAGGCGCGTTTAATTTATTGATTTGGGTTAGGGGTAGCAGCAGGAGCAGCATGAACAGCAGGGGCAACAGCAGCAGGAGAAGGAGAAGGAGAAGCAGGCAACTGCCTCCATTTTTGGGCAGGAGGCGTTTCGAATTTCGAGCTGGGCGTTGCCCGCAGCCATGTTCTAGCTGTGCAAATTTATATGTTTGCCCTAAATAGCAATCAAAGGCTTAACAATGAGTGCTCCCCTCACTCTCGCTACCCCGTTCACAAATGTTCACTTAATTGAACTTTGAACCGACACGCTTGGAAATGCCAAGCGTATTGAATTCCAATTGGCTGCGAGCTCTTCTTGAGTGCTTTTCGCAGAGGAATTCAAATAGTTGCGGCTGCCTAAATAAACTCGCCAAGGACTCGGCCGACGGGTCCTCTGCTGGGGCTGATCTGTCATTTGTTGGGCCCGTTGTTTGTTTTGTTTTGCTTGCCGTTGTTGTTGCTGTTGTTGTTGTCAGCTGCTTTGTTGTTGCGCTGATAAATGTGCCGCAGGCGGCCAAAAACCAAAAACAAACACATAAATCAACAGCCACGTGGGTAGGCCGACTCGTCGGCCAGCAGGAGGCGGGGTCAAGTGACAGTTGGCCAGCAAGTTAAAGCTAAACATTCTTCTAATTATTGGCCGACTTGGCTATTGAAATCTTTAGATTCGTTCGCTCAGCCTTTTAACAGCCAAAGTTTTTATGAGCTCGCAGCTTTAAGATATGCCTGCAAAATATCTACAGATGTACGAGAGAGGAGGCAGATTTTATGGATCTACTTTACTGCTGTTCACTTCAAGCTGTCAAGCATAAATGTTCTGATTTCCAAGGACTCCTCCCCTTCAATTTGTCTGCTAACATTTTTCTAGAGTTTTAGTTTGAAAATTCCTTTAGCAATTCCGAGCACATTTTGACCTTTATCCAACAAATTTGTTAACACAAAATGCGATTTGCTGGCCGAAACGAGCTGCACAACCAACTTTCCAATTGCCAAATCTGAAATCCAAAATACGAAATCCAACTACATTCTGTCCGAGGGCAAACAATGCAGTCAGGCAGAAGGTTGTGTCTGTGTATGTGTGAGTGTGTGTGTGTGTTTGTGGCAAAAGCCAAATGAAATTTGGCTATAGCCAAGCTGAATCGGAGGCTGTGCGACACACACGCAGAGCACGAAAGAGAGAGAGAGAGAGAGAGAGAGAGAGAGAGCGAGGAGAGCCTTGCTGCCAACCACAACAGCCGAAATTTATGCCAATATTTGCATTCAATGCCCCAAAAATAAACCGTAAAATGGTTGTTGGCACAGTCCCTGAGAGTTTGGCCAGCACAGCAGGCAGTAGGCAGCAGGCAGCTGGCAGAGAGACACAAATAGGGAAAGAGAAAGAGAGGGACGTGAAAGGGTAAGGGATAGCTGTGGATAATATGCAGGCTGTGCCGCCTGCATTACTGCGTAGGCCCGAAATTTCATATTTATGATAGCAGGCGACGGCGGCTGACCAGGAGAAGATGAAAGCGGGAGAGAGGCTGGGGCGGGGGCGGGGCAGTGTGAATGTGTGCATTGACTGCAATAATTCAATTGCACACCTACGCAATTTACTGGCGCCACAACAGCAAAAGCAACAACAACAGCAGCAGCAACATCTGTGGAGGCACAAGAACAACAACAATCAGCAGGCAGCCTATCGGAATATTGAAATATCGTAGCAGTTGCTCCACTGGTCAGCACTGGGAAAACGTTTAAAGCGCTTGAACGCACATTCACACACACATGCGCACACACACACACATACGCAGACTTGCAGAGCTAAAGCAAACATGGTCAACATTTAGCATATTCCGAAAGTTAGAAGCCCAAAAAGCTACGAGAGTCTCTCACACTTGAGCCGCTTCGTGTCGGCTGCAGGAGTTGGGCATAATTGGATTTGTTTAGCTGTCAATATTATGTCAGAAGTTGACATCAAGAGTTTGACACATGACTGCAAGGCATAGCATAGCAAGGCGAGGGCGGGTGGGGGCGTGGCGCGACAGACAGGCGAGGCAGATAGACAAGTCGATAGCAATGGAGCCACGAAAGAGATACAGGCACTCAGAAATCATACGGAACAATCAGACAGACACGGGCACAGCGAAATGGACGGACAGACAGCGAGAGCGGGCAAGTCAGGCAATATGAATAGCTAAAAAGTCTTTTGTCTACATTTAAATGAACTGTAAATAGTTAACATAGAAGTGCAGTCGATTGAATATATAGAGGTGTTTGCTGCAAGCAAATTGTAGTTGAATAAGACTAAAGTTGGATAATAGAAAATAGATCCAGATCATCATAGTGCATAACTATTGATAGCTGAAAATATCTCAGGTATTGATTGCTCAATATTACTGTACGAGCTAAATTAGATACAGAAAACTATCTTATATTATTTTTATTAGCGGTTGAAATATTGGTAAATCAACTAGAAATTTCCCAAGTATTGATTTGTTCTGCAATATTACAAAAGTTAAGTGTAGCACAGGGTAGCTGCTAGTCTAGCACAGCCTGTCACACACAGCCCCAACATGTGTCGAACTTTAAATGGACTCACGCCCAAGTCAATTGAATGATTCCAAAAAAGTAAAAGAAGAAGAGCAAAAAGTGGAGGAAATACATAAATGTTGACATTCGAATGACGTGATTCGAAGCTTTTTATAGCACCGTCACAGGCGCGAGTATCACATTTTATGGCTGTCGATGAAGGGGTGGGAGGGTGCCTGGCATGAGACGGCAGCTGCTTTTGACACTCGACATTTTTTGGACGGCTTTTGTCAAGGTGTCGAGCACATCAAAGCCGGCAAAAAGGGTTAGACTCAAGCCGGCCCTTGACATAGCTCGCCGTCTGTTCGTCCAGTTCGATTGTCCTTTCATGTCCTTCGGCGATGCAAGCAATTTGCTGAGCTAGCTGATAGCCACTCGAGTGGCCTTCACAAACATCCGGCCACATATGCTGTGTAATACTATTAGCTCTCATATCAATTACCGGGCTGAGACCCACGTCTTCGTCTTTGCCGCTGCATCATCATCATCTATGTCTCTTGTTGCCTTGGCAAACATTGCGTATACGTAACGTGTGTTTGCTCTAGCTGGCATATATTTAACTTACAGCTCAAGCCAAACACTTGAGCCGTAAACCAAAATTAAAACAAGTGCACAAGAGCTGCTCATTAGCCACGCCCACACACACTCACAACAGCTGTTGCTGTTGTTGTTGTTGTTGTTGTGGCACATGAATGATTTACATTTTGCTTGGCGGCGCCCAAACAGAGTTTTAATAAAGTATTTGCTCACTCGAGTGCAGCAACAGCAAGAAGCAACAACAACAACAACAACAATAACGACAGCAAATACAAACAGTCTGCATATAAAGTGTAGAGCTGACCGACTATGACATACCATGTAAAAGTAAATAAATCTATAGAAGTGCAACTTTTAATATGATAAATGTAATAATAATAACCATATGCATATAAAATAATCAAAAATAGAAAAAGAATAATAGCAATAATTTAACAAAATATCTCTAAAATAATAAATAAGGAACAGAATAAAATTGAAAAGATTTCAAGCTTACCCTGCCGTATGTGTACAGGGTATGCATAGTGCAAACACTCAGTGCCCGAAAAAAAGAGAGAGAGATGACACAAGTGTGTACAAAGATAGAGAAGGAGATGCAGCAATATAGAGAGAGACGTGCGAGAGGTAAAGAGCGGGAGACAGCATGGAGCCAAAAAGTTGACTTTTGCAATCAGCAGGAGCTGCAGTTGCCTGTGCGCTGACGTTGATGGGTGAGCGGCAAATTTTCAAGCTGACTGAATGACTGACAGAGGGCATAAAGTGGGCAGTAGGGGAGGGGCGACTGGTTGTGAGTTAAGTGGCTGACTTGGCACTGGCATAATTTACATATGCCAAACATGCAGCAAGGAGCAGCAGCAGCAGCAACAACAGCAGCAGCAGCAGCAACAGCAGCAGAAACCAACAACAAATGAGCGCCGCATTGTTGGCAGGCACCTGCGGAAAGCCACACACATATATACACACACACACACACACACACAGTCATTCTCAGCTAGGGTTTATTTATATGAGTGATTAGCCACTGACAGAAGTTTGCAGCTGAAGGCAAGGGCTCATCTCAGCTGACTGACAGTTGCCGTGTTTATTTATTAGTGTGTGAGTGCGTGCGTGTGTGTGTGTGTGTGTGAGTGCAGGTGTGTGTGTCTGTCATGCCGTCTGTCTGCTTGTGGCAGGCAAATATAAATAGCTGCAACAGCTGCCACATTGCACGTGCCACAAGGCCCTCGGCCACAGAGCTGAGCAGGCTTTAACTCCTTGGCCACAGCTTAAAGCTGCCAGCCAAAAGTTAAGCCCTACAAGACCTCTCGCCCCCTTCGAGTCGCCCTAATGCTGCCTGTCAATATTTGAGTTTATTTGCAGCAGCAGCAGCAGCAGCAGCAGCAGCTTCTATTGCCGCTTGAGATTTGCTTTTTACGTGGCACGTTGCACGTTGCACACGTCGCAGCTGGATGGTAATTGAGTTGGAAAAATGTTGTTGACGCGGACGCCCAGCTCGGCGCGACATGCTGCGACAATTGCAAGCAGCCGCCACGCCCCTCGACTAGTCCCCTAGCCGCCCACTCGTTACACATGGCTGCCGCCTGCCCGCCCGCCCGCCAGCGCGCTTGCCCCGCACTTTGCATATTATTACGTGAATTCTTTTCGTTTGCTGCAATTTCTGCGCTTTTGCGCTCGCTCTCGCCCGCCTCGATTTCTTTTTGTTGCATGCTGCTGGCTGGAAAACATGTGCGCAAACATTTAAATCAATTGTGCCCCAGTGCAACGCCCCGCCCATGCCCGCCGCCCTATTCACAATTGTTATGCAAAATTCGCGCCACGCGCGCAAATCAAGCAACAAAATGCACCAAAATTGACACGGCCCGCAGATGCTGCCATCAATTTGGTGGCAGTCCCCAAATACCAAAAGTGTTGCAACATCAATTGCCGGCGCTGCCGAGCGATGCCGGCAAGGTGGCTGCAACGGGGCAGGCAGCATGCTGCCAATTTGATTATATTCCTACAAAGTCCTCGAGCGCCGTTCAGTGGGAAATATTCCATGGCATTTCGTTTTTTATTGAAGGCAATCAATTAAATTAAGTTGCGAATTTTGTCGATTAGAAACAAACATTGAAAGTGCATAAGGTCATTTCTCAGCTGAATGTTTGCTAAAAAGTTGATGGCAGAATAAATTTAATAAAATATGCGAAAATGTGATTTTTCAATATTTTTTCTGGCATAAAAATCTGCTTCAGCTTAATGTTTAAATTGATAAAGCAAACCCTGACGGCAAACGAGTGAAAACAATTGACAAATATAAAAATTGAAAATGTTACTAAACGGAATTTGAAGTACATATCTTAGTCATAATGCGCTCGCATATAGAGTAGGTACTCATTCTTGATATAAGAGAACTACGTAATAACACACATAACATGTATTATGTATATAAAAGAATCAATATATGACTATAAAATAATTTATATCAAACGAAAATAATATTAGCTCCTTGAACTATTCAATTACAAAGTAACCCATACATATCTAGTATGTATAAATATATATGTATATCAATCAGCGATGAATAAATCATAGGAGCTTTCTACAGTTCGCCATCTCTATAAATTGTATATTGAAAAATTTCATTATGCAAATTGTTGCTTATCGATTCGATAGGCTGTTTCTAATATCCTGATTTCCTTTTCAAGTAAATGGGCCGTGTGACTTGTCCGACAGTTTTCTGCTGCTTCTTCTTTTTTCAATTTCGATTTTGTGGAGCGATTTAAATTTTAAGCCGCTGTCGTCGCAGTTTTCCTTGGCATTTGCCATGGCTGGCAAAAAAAAAAAAAAGGAAAAGAGCTGAAAGAAAATTGCATAAAAATTCGCCTTGCTCCGCTTTCTGTGCAGCCGGAAGTAGGCGAGGGGCTAGACGTAGGCTAGGGCACTATAGTTAGCTTTGGCTAGCTGTCTCTTTCTATTTTCTGCTGCAAGGTGCACAGTTTCTCACACACACTCACACACACACAGGCAGACACACGGCGAAGGTCGCGCTACAGTTGCATGGCATGACATGGCATTATACGAGCCTTGGATACAGTGAAGACTCGTTGCCCGCGCCGGCGGCTGTTCTCAATGGCATGAAGAAGAAGAAGAAGCACTAGCAACAGCAGCAGCAGCAGCAAATAAAAAGAATAACTTTTCCAACTAAGCCCACTTGAAAGCCAATAAGGTGGAAAAGCAGCAGCAGAAATTGTACATTTTTCACATTTTGCAACTAGTTCTGTGGCAGCCACAAAAAGCCATCAGCATTTGTGAACGTGTGTGTGTCTGTGTGTGTGTGTGTGCTATGCAAATGATATAGTGCTCGTAATAAACCTATTATTACTAGTCTTTAAGCTATCTAAATTCATATAATTAAATTAATTTCCTTCTCCATCTCTCTCTTCCTCTCTTTCTCTTGCAGACACGCACAGTCCAGCGCGATTTGTGATTCAGGTAAATATTTATGTAGATTATAAATATTATTTATTATAGCTCTTAATTGCTCTGTTCACACCACGCTTGCTCCAAGAGAGTATTAGACTGAGAGAGCTTTTTCAGTACCTAAAAAATATATAAACATCATATACACGAAGCTAATAACAATAAATATATTCTGTATGGGAACTTGAAAGCTTGTCTCAAAGTGAAAATAAAAGCCAGAGATAATATAGATAAATGTGTGGTAGTCTAACATAAATGAACATTTGATAAACTTTTCCTTACTATAGAAATTAGCTACTTTAATTTAGGCTTTGACTCGATTAATTTAAAGAAACTATTATAATTTTAAAATTTACATATTTGCTTTATCTAATGACATTAAATACATTAGGCAAATCAAAGTTAATTATTCATTACTATAATATCCATCTCTTTCAATTCGCCAATCATTCACTACTTTTTAGTAAATGAATCTCAAATTTATATAAAATATTATAGAAATATTTACCTTCATCCAGAAAAATCTGTGTGACATGTCTCATAGTAAAATCTCCCTCATATTATATTATCACATCACATAAACTACCACTACTATAACCTCAAGTAGCTGTGAGTACACCGCGCTCTGCCATTCAGCGTGGGTATTTCCACTGCCACAGTTCTCAGCCAGTTTAGCCCTTTCCGACATTTATTTTATATATATTATTTGCTCTCTCGTTTTTTTTTTTTTTTTTTTTTTTTTTTTTAAAATTTTTTTTTTTTTTTTTTTTTTTTTTTGCAAAAGTTTCTTTACTCTTAGTGGCTTTTGGCAAGTGCTCGCAATTAAATTTAATTAGTTTAACTTAAAACTGCAAAAACTAATTGCTCGATGCGTGCGCGTCTCAAATCTTTTCCACTTAATTTGCTTTTTATGACGAGTTGTCGCTGCTGCCTCCGTTGTTGTTTCCACGGAATTTTTTACGAGTGCCAAACGTGCGAAACTTTAGTTACACCACAAAGAATGAGAAAAAAAATAAGAGCACATTCAACTAGCAGTTTATGATAGAGGAGGGGGAGACGCCACGGCATGATTTGGCACTAATTGGCCAGATAAGCGCTTTTTAGACATGTTTTAATTGGCCACACTAGCTATTAACTGTAAATTGTGGCACACACACAAACACACACACACACACTTGTCAGGTGTGGCAAGCAGCTCTAATCAGCTGCAGTTAGTCCCCCTCTCTATCTCTCTCTCTCTCTCTCTCTCTCTCTCTCTGCTGAGTGTCTGTGTGGCACTTGGAAGTTTTTGGGCAACTGCTGTCGCACATGCAACTTTCGCAAATTAAAAGCATACTTCTTGGCGACTTGCAACCGCACGACAATGCAATAAAAGTAAACTAGTTGCAACTGCTCTCTGCAACATGGCCAGAACAATTGAGCAACTCGTTCAAGAACAAAATCAAAATCCGCTGATAGAAACCAGTTCGAGGGAGTGGGAAAACCAAGTACATGAGACACACACACGCACACACACACACACACACACACACGCAAATAAAGGAACTTTATCCTGCGACATGTTGCAGTGTCCTTACATATTGAATGTTTATTTGCATGCAATGAGGCGTGTGTGTGTACAAGTGTGTGGGTGTGTGTGTGTGTGTGCATGGAAAAACTTTGGCTGGAGTTTAAAATAGGTCGTTGCAGTCATGCCGGCAACAAGGGGTTAACAGCGTTCTTAATATCGCGTAAAAAGTGAACATCCAAATAAATAAATAAATAAAAAAAAAACCGAGCAAGAAAACTGCGTAACAAAGTTAAAATGAAAGTTTCGCGAAACTTTGCAACACTGCTCGCAGCTTATATGGCTTTAAGCCCTACGTCTGTGCAAAATGGCTGACCGCCCACCGCGCAGGGGTGTGGCTTTTATTAAAGCACGGCTTAGGCTCAGTTTCGCAATTTAAGCAAATCGATAGCAGCTTAAGGCGGCGCACGTGTCCCGCGCATCGAACTGCTCAGCTTTGCGAAATGGGGGCGTGGCCTAATATTGGAGCCGCTCCATTTGCGGCTTGCGTGTGCAAATTATGGCCACGAAAGCGAAGTCGATAAATTCGTGCGCCTCATCAAATCTGTTGTTAATATGCTTTTAGCGTTATATAAATTAAGAGCTCAACTTGATTAAGCTTCTGGTATTTAGGTATGGAATTAGCGCCTGGCGAGGCAGCGCCACTCAAGGCGAATTTCTGATTTGAATGAATACTTGAGTGACTTTCTAAGCCAGCTCCCGCTTAGTGAAGCAATAAATTAATTAATTTGGCATATAGAAGAGCAAGCTGAAATATTCTAAGTCCGGGTTAAATATCCGACATAAGTGAGGCTCGCAATAGGCGGATTAGCTAGTACTTGGAATCGAGCTATACTAAATGGCGCAGGCTGTCTCTCTCTATCTATTTGAAATAGATTTACTATAAGGTCTATGTCGTTGTTTTCCACTCTATCGATCTTTTATCTCTTATCTATCATATCTCTCCCCATTTTTCTGTTTTCTTTCGCTCTCTCCCTCGATAGTTGTCTATTCTACTCCATTTTACTCTATTTTACTCTCTTTTTCTTTGTTTATCTTTTACTTTCATTTTCTTGCTCTCTCTCTCTATCTTCCTCTCTGTCTATGTCTCTAGTTTTTTCCCATTTCCCTAAGTTCAATTAACACATTACGAATTACAATATAAATTTAATCAAATTTGATAAACTTTTTTATTAATAATTTACATTTCATTGATGCAACGGCCTTAGCCTTAGTTGCTTCAAAATACTTCCCCAATTAACTAGAAAGGAGCTAAGTAGAAACTTCAAAATCCTTAAAGAGAAAAGTTTCAAATCTAAATATTTAATACACTCAATCCGGCGAAACTTGTTTAGCCAACTTCTGCATTTACCTAAGCAATCTCTTTATAAATTAACAATCTTCACAAACTTGCAAACACTTGTTGAGAATGGCAGCAGCAACAGCGGCAGGAAGCACATTTTTAATTGTCGTGCTGCTCGCTCATGTGAATTACGCATACGCCGCGTGGCACCAGCCAAAGAGCGAGAGGCGAAAAGCTGAAAAGCAAAAAAGCAAAAAAGCAAAAAAGCAAAAAAGTGCCCAAAACGAAACGGGGAAAAGTGCAGGGAAGCGAAAGAAATGTCAACAATAATTTTTAATTAAGATTTGTTTTCATTTTTCATATTAGAGCGAACAGAGCACACATACCCACACACACACATGAACACACACACACACACACACACACACGCACACAGGCACACACAGCGTCCCAGCGCAGGAGTTAATTTGAATTTTATAGCAGTCAAGTTTGTGTAATTTAAGAGCCAGCTACAAGAAGAGGCGTTGAGCAACACATGTTTGCCAGTGGGCGTGGCGCATATGCAACTACAGCATGTAATGTGTATGTATGTGTGTGTGTTGTGTTTGTACTTTAGCGATTTTTTTTTTTAGACAACTCTCTGCTTTGCAGCTGCGCTAGCGTATGCTTCAATGCACACACACACACACACATACACACGCATACACACTCGCTCACTGTCAGAGTTTCTGCAGAACCGTAGACTGTCAGACAAGCAACTCGCATGAACTTTGCATTCAAAATAAAGCACAAAAAGTAGAAGATAGCTAAAAAGAAAAGGAAACTTTTTCAATTTCTTCAACTGCATTTTGGGCCAGTCCCCGCCCCACGGCCCTGCGGCCTCTCATGTTTGTTCTTTGCTACAAGTTAATCTGCGCCATAGACTCAACTTGCTAACTGTCTGCAACGAGTAACCTGCCCTCACTCTCAGCCAACCACCCAACCACCCACCCACTGCCCCGCCCCTTGCATCGTCATGCAGTTCATTTCCTTGAGATTTTCACAAGTTTTTGCTGCAGCCAAAGTTCTAATTTCGTTACATACTCAGCACAAATTACACATGTAATGCATATGTAAGCCCAACTCGAGATGGCCCCACTCTCTGGGCAATTTCTGCAATTTATTAGGCATCTGCAGGCCTCTCAGCTATCTGCTCCATTACAAGCTCAAGTTTTATCGGACTGCCCAAGTTTATGGCGGCAATTAAGACTAAGCCTGGCCAACGCAAATGTGAAAATTTGCGCAAAAATTGAATATATACATAGATTTCTATGCGTGAGTGTGTTCGTGTGTGTGTGTGAGAGTGTTTACTTATTAAATTATGTGCTCAAAGTTTGCAACGCAAATGCCTTTGCTGTCTGGCAATTATTCCATTATATGTAAGCGACCTAAAACAAACCAAGTTCCTGCCAGTCTCAGCCAACCACCTTGGAGCCACCCGCGCCACCCGCGCCATCATCGCCACCCTCTCCACCACGTTGCAATTGCAGCACTCACACTTTTCTTTTCTCCTCTTCAGCTTCTTCGTGTTTTTCTTTATTTCTGTCGCATCTTCCATAAAGACGCCTTCAAAGTTTGCCCAACATTCCTCGCAGCTAGCTGGGGGATGGGCAGCGCTGCAGCGGCTCTTCATTGTTATTAACATAATTGCATAAAGTTGCAGCTGAGTTGTGCAAAGTGTGGCAAAGATATTTTTGGGAAGACAACGCTTAAGCGCTTAATGCCATTTATTTGCCTTTGCCTCTGCCTCAGTCGCTGGCTCTGCCTCTGCCTCTGCCTCCGCCTCTGCTATCGTTACAGCACTTGGCTCTTTTCTTTCTCGTTTCACTTCACGCTGACATTGCATACTTTTTGGGGCCCGCATCGCTTTTAATTATTGTGCCAAAGTCAGCAGACGACTGGCCTCGCCTACTTATTTTTTTTGTTTGCTCGTCGTCTTGTTATTTTTCTTTTCAGTACGCTCTCTTAAGCTCCATTAATTTGATATGCACCGCATTTGTCCGTCCGTCTGCCGTCCGCGTCCTGTCGCCTGGGTCAGCGTTGCGTATACGCATCATTAAATGCGCCCAGGCACAAAGCGGGCCGCACGCAAATTAAACTGCCATATAATTTTCTGCCCAGCCATGGACACGCCCGCGGCAAGGCAGCAACAAAAAATGAAAAGAACACACACACACCCACACGCACACACGCACACAACAACATTCTGCTGAAGGCCAAGAAAAACTGGTAGAAGATGAACAAATATTGCGGCTCGATATCTTGTAAAATTTGGCATTAATTTGGGGAGAATAAACAAATTTGATTTGTGTAGGTCACTTTTAATATAATTATTATTTTATTAAATATTTCTATTGTGAGAGATTGATTTTATATAAAATATTCAATGGAACCCAGATAGATCGTGAGAATTATTCTCTTGAATATAACTAAAATATTACATATTAATTTCAAATGAACTTGAACTAAATAAAAATGAGTAAATGAATAAATGAAATAAAATTTGAAGACTAATATGGAAGAGCCTAGTACAAATTATATTTTAATAAGACTTTCATACTTTTCCCTAATGCACTCGATGTTTACTCCGCTTGAACTGCAAGGATTTTATGTATTTTCTTGAGAGATATTTATATCATGTCTCTTTCCATTACAGCTGTCCATTTCTGGCCCAACTACCCCACCCAGCCTCACACTATATACAGGGTATTGCAACTGTATGTTTCGCACCCAGATTGAGGCGCTCTTTGTGCCATTCCAAGCGATTTGCTAGTCGGATCTAAGTGATTATAAATAAGAGATTTTTCCCGAGACTTTGCAAGTCCACACACACACACACACACACACACTCTCACACACACACACATACTAATGGCAATGCGTGCGTGCGTGTGCGAATGTGTTGACTTCATCAAATTTCAATGCTTGGCCGCTCACTGATTTACTTGTTTAGGGGGCAGCTGTGGCAGCAACATTGATTGCGTCAAATGGGCCGCTAAATGTTGACTTTGCTTTTGAAGTTCGCCCACTTCGGCTGCGCCCGCACCCGCGCCCCGTCCTTATTCTATTCCTCTGTCCTTAAACATGACAAAGCGCAACGGAAGCGGAAATGTCCGGCGGCAGCGCTTGATTTATTATCGGCCTCAACGATGGGGCGTGGCCAGCGGCAGGGGCAGCGGCAGCGGCAGAGGCATAGGCTGAGGCAGCTGGCTGCATTTAGGCACTCGGTTTGTATTCGCATTGTATTCACTCGTTACTCACGCGGCATTCACTTGCCATTCGCTCAGCACTAAGATTTTACTGTCATGTCATCATGCTCTTGCGCCAGTCGGTGCCCCCATTTGTTGCACGCACTTCGAGCTCTGCTGCCCCGACTCCTGCCATGACGCAGCGCCTGGAATTGTGCCACAGCTTTTGGCAAATATGTTACAAATTCTGCTGATTAAGCAACGAGCGTGGGCCCTAAACAAATTTGATTTAATTTTTTCCCCTTCGTAAATATTAAACAAAACGCCGAAAATTGAAAGAAAAAAAGCAACGATTATTGAGTCACCTTGGGGAACTAATTTGTACCAGTGAAACATTGGTGTAAACTAAACATATTTTTTTGGGGCTTACTTATTTTTGTAGTTCGTATTTTGTATATCCGCTGGCAGTGCTGATGTTGGCCCCAGGAGTGCTAACAATGCGCCATAAATATTTGTTTCCCCATTTCTATTTATTTTTTGCATTTTGCATGACTCCAGTTCTATTAGATTGGGGACACAACTTTGTTACTTTTCAATCGATTTGTATATGCAAAATAGATTTAGAATGTTTACATCACTCTCAATTGGCAATATTTTGGTTGAGTTCTTAATGTGACTACTATTTAATTTCTGAATGAGAGCAGAGATGAATGCAGCTACCATTGAAATGTTTGTATTCAATTCAATTTATGGCTGTTGTTTGAAACTCTATATGCAAATCGTATCGTACCTTGGCTTCATCTAATTCTGCAACCCTCCAAAGGATGTAATTATTTTTTGCTGTCGCCTGCTTGATAGCCTGATTATATGCGATATACTAAGGTATCCTCGCATATTTCGAGAAATTGAATAGATGCAGCTATAAATTACTCACAATCCACTTTGCACTACCTTTCTTGCCCCATAAAGATGTTCCAGATAGGTGATGGTGATATTTTGTCATTTTCATAATTTTAAATCCAAACCACTTTTTTTTTTATTAAGTAGGTATCACATTTGTTTTTCTTAACCCTAACTATGACTCGGTACACAACAAATATTAATTGGATAAATTAATTATTCCTCATTTTCTCGCACTCCCTATTCAATTTTCATTTCAATTACACTTAACGTATCAGTCGCCCAAGCCTCTCGAATAGGTCAATTATATTTTTGATGGGCTCCAGTTTGCATATTTATAATTGTAAACGGGCTCTGTCTGGAGGCCACTGGGGAGAACTGGGCATAAAATCGTGTCAACTGTGCCACATTTTGCAATATTTCAGCGAAAAAATCAATCAAAGGTATCAATCACAGGGCGCAATCAACTCATTGATAGGGGGCGTGGTCAGAGGTGCTCGACGTGGGAGAGCGTGATAGACACATGGTATTAAAATTATTGACAGCTACAATTTATTATCAATTTCAATGGAAATGCGAAAGCGAAATACGAAATGCGAAATGCGAAATGCGAAATGAAATGCGAGCCCAAAAGGAAGTGCAAATCAAACGACATACATTTAAATCAATTGCAGATTGAAAGAGGTGAATTAATGGAGCAGGTGGTGCGGGTGTGAGGGGGGAGGGGGGACCGAGCGATTGATGAATTCGGAAAACAATTAGAATTTCAAATGAACCTAAGGCTGGCTGGCTTAAGGGTTAAGCAGACAGGTGTGAGGGTGTGAGTGTATGTGTGTGAGTGAGTTTGTGTGTGTGTGTGTGTGTATGTAGCGTGAAGGGGTTGTCAATTCCTCTCCGACTATTGCATATTTTATGAGTGTGCGTGCGGGTGTGTGTGTGTGTGGGTGTGTGAATTTAAATTTGTAATGCGTGTGCTTTGTTTGCCTGTTGCTGATTTGTTTGTGCCGTTTGCAACTGGCCCAAATGTCGCTCAACGCATTGTGGCTTTAAGTTGCGTATACGACGCGTCGCCCCTCATAAATAACAAAATCACATTAATTTAAAACCCATTTCGCGTATAAACACAGACGACGAGGCACTCGCCGGGCAGTCAAGGCTGGCTGCTGTTCGAAACTGCATTTTAAATTAAAATTAAAAGTTATAACGCGTCGCATTATCAGTTGGCTGCAAGGACAATGCCTGGACACAACCAGGACACGGCCAGGACACGGCCTGCTTGCACTGGCCGTCTGCTGTTGTCATAAATAATAAATATTGTGTACGCATACAATTATGGCAGCTGCACACACACACACACACACCCTCGCATTTATTACAACAGTTTTGGCCAGTTTTTATTATTACTGTTTGTTTCGCCTGCGAAATTGGCCAGGTGCAAAAGTCTAAAAACAATTAAATGATTAATGACATTTTGCAGAGCTTTATAAGCAAATTTTGCAACTTTCATAGGGCCAATGAATAATGAAATGCCAATGAGACCAATTGCATGTGCAGTTACGTGAGCGAAGAGACGGAGCGAAGATGAAGAGGGGACAGATAATGGCCAATTCCGAATTAGCAAGCTATTCGAAAGAAAGGAGGCAAAATTACAATTCTCATGCCTAGCTAAGCAGACATAGGCGAATCTGATATAAATTGTATATAAAAGTTGAAACTTAAGTAAACGTAAAAATAAGGCTTCATATGTTTTTAATGTGATTCATAAAAGCTTTGTTAATAGAATAGTCTTTGAATACTCATTGCAAATAATAGAAACCATAAGATTTTATAAATATATTGGAGTGAGTAGCAGGAATTTGTGTAAAAACTGCTTCAATCGAGGGTTTGAGATAGGACCTACCCTAGATTATTCCTATATAATATTCTTATACAGGTCAAATTCTGTTTAGTATAGACCAAGACCAGGCAAGAAATTTACATGGAAATTTACATAACAAGAATACAGGGCTGTCCATATTCGACTAACTCATCTGGCAACCCTTCAAGGTTGCCCATGTTTTTATGAGTATATAAATAAATATGAGTATTAATCAAAGAAGAACAACATTTTTTATTTACTTCAAGTAGATTTGTTGATATTACTTTTTGAATATATATATTAACATATTTGTATATTATATATTTTTATATATTATATATTTTTTAACGGATAAGCTTGTTGCGTCTCTCACCTGCTCAGACAGTGCTGTAAAAGCATCTTTCAGTCAATTGCACTCGAAAGAGCAAGAACGGAAAAGCACTTAATCGCGTATTTTAATCGCATTTAAATTAAATTCGAGCCATAGAAATGTCAATTGAGAGCGGGCTGTGATTGATTTTTAATTAAAATTACATATTTATTTATTTTTAATTAAGTTGATTGGCTTTTCGAGCAGCAACCGCAATGAAACAACGACAGCAACAACAGCAACAAAAACAACGGCGACAACAACAAATAGCAAAAAAACAACGACAAATGCTTAACTAATTTCCACAATAAATGTAATGAATTCGTTTTATATTTTGCTTTATTGCGGGCCACCAAAGCAAGTGACCCACACGCCCAGCCACGCCCATATACAACAACAAAAATATGCAGCACCAATAATAATAATGATAATAATAATAATAATGATTATTATTATGATAATCATAATAATCGGCCGCCTCAGCCGCAACTTTTCTTGCCACTCGAGGGACACATAAAGGGGCAGCCACGCCCAGCCACTAGACGCATCTCGCCTCCCTCCGGCCAGGAAGAGCAAGCGACATGGGCGCAGATGGAGCGTGGCTTGGCTGTCCTGTGATTTGCTTTGATTTGCTCAGGCACGCACCATTGACGGGCCGTGGGGCACAGCGCCGTTTACATGCGTACAACGAGCCGCAGTCATTAATTTCAATTTTGTCTGTTTGCTCCAGGCTCCGGGCGCCATTCTCCAGGTTGCAGACCCTTTGCGTCGTGCGTATGATTGAAGGGTTCTGCTCTCTCTTTTGCGGCGCAGAGACAAAAATTATTTATTAACGTGCGTTTTGTGTGCTTGGGGCAGCGTGTGCTGCGGCACGATTGTGCCTCTACGTTTGCGTCAGTCTCCTGCTCGCTTTGCCCATCTGCCGCCTCCTGCAGTTTAATTGCTAGTTCAGCTCTTGTCAGTTGGCGTTTCTTATTGCTTGACTTGTTCTTGATCTCCCCTCTCTTTGCTCTCTTTCAGAAATTTTACTCTTAGCCTTCTAAACATCATCAGTTCGAATGCATCAGCAGCAGAGTTAATCTAACCATATCCACTTGTCCCCTCCCGTTTAAGTTAGTTTTTCGTTTTCTCTCAAGAAAATATAGCTCTTCTATACCAATTTCACTATGTGTACTACGTCTCCTGCTCCTGCTGCTTCTCCTTCAAGACTTCCTTAGTTGTTTTCTGTTTTTTACTTTACTTCTTTGGAAATTTTACAATAACTCTGCTCTATCAGTTTTTTATTATCCTTATTTTTTCACTCTTTATCCTCAGTTTGTGCATTGTTCGATGTCTTTCTCCACTTTTCTTCAGTTCTGCTTCAGCCATGTTTTTTTTGACTATATTCTCTGCCACTTCTCTCGCTTCTGCTCCTGCTCCTGCGGCTGCTCCTACTCCTGTTCCTGCTCTTATGCCTGCCCCGTCTACTACTCCTTTCTGATTGCCTCAGCTGTTGCCCTTCGATTGCTCCAATTGCTTCATCCTTACGCTCATCAAACGTTCTACCACTTTATGTGCCGCCTCCTGCCCCCTTCGAGTGCGCCCCGACTCCAACTACTTTGACTCCACCTTCTTTGATACAGCTACTTGTCTCCAGCTGCTCCTGGAACTACTCCTTCGATTGACTCTGCCACACGCGTCGTGCAACGTGCTGTCCTGTGGCCCTTTTGCCCTCATTTGGTTGTTGGCCAAATAAACAATAAATTAAATTGCCACATTTGATTGCTGCATGTGCGTCCTCCTGCGTACCTGCTGCCTGCCAGGCATAACATTTTTGATATGCCCCATGTGGCATGCGTCAGTTGCCAAAATGACTAAATGTATGGCGATACATTATGCAGTGGCCTGACTTTGCCAAACGTTTCTTATATCAATTGAAAGGTCCCCACCCCAGGACGGCCCACAGGCAGGACCTCTCCCCGCCTCGCTCCGCTCTTGCCGTTTGTCTGCGAGTTACGATCATTTACGCATTTATTTTGCAATATCATTTGCTCCAGCGTCGCCTTCTGTGCAATTCAAATTCAAGCCGCAGCCACGACATGGCCCCAGGATATGGCAAGATTTATGTGCGACAAGGACATTTTTCATGCTGCACAAAAATGCAAAAACGAAAATGGCAAAAAAAAAAAAAGAAATCGTTCATTGAAAACACATTTCCACACACAGGCCGCACTCGAAATGGCGAATTCAATAAAGCATTACGTAATATTGCCAAGTCACACACACACACACAGAGAGAGAGACAGACAGAGACAGCTGCATTTGTAATGCAAAGCTGGCCATGTGAGTGCAATAATTTACAACATTTTAATCGAATTAGAAGCAGACGCAGGGCGCGCATTGAGAGGGAGACCGATATGCGGCGAGCGAGTGAGTGAGAGAGAGAGAGAGAGAGAGAGAGAGAGAGAGCGGGAGAGATGCGGCAGATAGCAGAGGCGAAGGCAAAGGCAAAGGCAAAGCCAGTTGCAGCAGCTGGGGCTAAAGCGAAACCAAGAACTATAAGACTTCGTCGGGGGCCCCGACAGCATTTCAGTGCGCCAAGAGGCGGGAAAGCAGAAAGCAAAATGCATTTTAAGTGCTGCAAGCGGCAGGCGCTGCATGTGGCAGGCAGCGCGCGGCGGGCAGCGAGTTGACGCAAGTGCCAGCGGCTAGAGCGTAAGGCAGCAGGAAAAAAAGAAGAAAGGCAACAAAAAATTGCAACAAAAATGAAATTATACAAAGACAAAGCAAGAAGCAGCTAAGCGTTAGCATTTGTTTTGAACATGTGCCAACAAATGTTATTTATTGTTTTAGTTGTTGGTCTCAGTGTTTGGCTGCAAACGTTCGCTTAGGGCCAGAACTTGATGCGCCCCGCTAGACTCCGAGCAAAACGTTTAAATAGACCAATAAAAGCATTGCCAGCAAAGGCGAGCTTTAATAATTGTGGGAAATTCAGGTTAGGCTAGCGCCTTAAGCAGAGCTCAAAGCCAACAAATTAATTTGATAAGTCTATAACATTGGCTGGAATCAAGATATATAAATGAAATATTCTATATCAAATAATGCTCATATTTAACTCAGTCTGTAGAGAATATTTCCAAGAGACTAATTCAGTTGTCGAATATATACAATACTTTCATTTCATTTGAAAATATCTCTTGAAATAGCTCTATAATAATATAATGTATATTTTTATATTATACGCTTTGTTATTTGTTTCTTACCAGAATCTGAATCTAGGCCATAACAACTAATAATAATCAAATAAATAGTAAAACCAATAATAGGAAAATTAATAGAAAGAGAAAACCATAAAATAAAATTAAAAAGAAATATGGCACAAATTTATCTCAGTGTTGAATGCATTTAAATGCTTTTAAACATATCGAGCATATGAAAGAGATATTCTAATTTCAGGTCAATATAGACTGATTCTGCCTATACTTAGTTGAAAACCAAAAAGATTTAGTAAAGGTTTCATTTAGTTGAGCAATAGAATTATTTATATAGGGTTCTCCATATTCGACGAACCTATCTGGCAGCCCTACAAGGTTGCCCATATTCGACTAGCTGAAATCAAACAAAAACACCAAATCTTTTTAAATTTATATAGAAAACCCTGATCTTGAAAATATTCAATATGCTTACTTAATATAAGTTTATCCAACTCTTGTTTAATTTTTACTAAACAGTCACTTTATTCTTAAATTTAAAATAATTTTTATTGCCAGCTTCAAGGGCTCAATAATTGTGCAATTTAGCTTCGCTTCAGTCAGTGCTTGCCCTCATCTAAAATATTTCTTATTATGCACACTCCAGAGTAGTATCCTTTACACACAGAAGCATTTAAAGCTCATTAAGCTTTAATAAGCTTTCTCACATACAATTAAGTTAATTTAAATTTCAATTCTCCATACCCCTAACCATATCCATCCTCTTCAGATTCAACAGTCACTTTGAGCACTTCTTAATGTATGGCTAACAATAGAAAATCCCATTGAAGATTTTCTCGGGCAATTCAGATTATGCATAAATACATATATACATTTTTCTTTTTTCCCCTCGCTCCTTTTTATTTTTTGTTTAACCAAGGAGGACGCTGCATAAAAGACCAAAAGTAAATTGTCATAAATTCCAGGCAATAAATTTCTATTTGTTTTCATTTTTAGCCAGTTTCATTTGCTGTTCTGCACCGAGTGGCACCGAGCCACAAAGGCAGCCATGGCCGCAGCCGCAGCCATAGCCATAGAACACAATGCCAGTTATGTTGGCAGTAACGGTGCACACACACACACACAGACACTCATAGCCAAAATGTTGTGCACCAAATAAAACGTCAGCTTATGCAGCCGAGCCAAACGTCGGGCTATGCAACTGGCGCACATTTATTATAATATTATTAAGTATACGCCAAGTTTGCCCGGCACAGCACAGCGCAGCGTGGCCCAGCGGAGCGCAACGCAACGCAACGTTGCGGGCGTTTTTCATTGTTGACATTTAGTAACATTTATTGGGCAGCTGCACGAAACTTCTCTAAAAAAAAAGAAGGCTAAATCAATCAAATCGAAGCCCGGAAATCGGGCCAAAGAGTGGCAGTTGAGCCAAAAGGAAATTCAGTGGCAAGCTCATTTGTTTTATGATTATTGGAATGGCCATAAAAACTTTAATAGGGAATATTTACTACACACTCTTCAGTGCAATTCGCTTCTTGCTTTCGAGTATTTCATTTGCGATAGCTCAAATTCGTTGGCTATCTCTCTCTCTCTCTCTCTCTCTCTCTCTCTCTCTCTCGCTCTTTCTATATGCATCTACATCTTTTTTCTTTCTTACTCTTGCCCTCGCTCCTACTTACTGTGTCGAGAGCTTTCTCTTTTCTTCACTTATATTCTCGATTCCTTTGATTTATTTTCTTTTCTTCTTTCTTCTCTTCCCCAGTCTTTATTATATCCTTCTTTTTCTTCGCTTCTCTTTCGTCGCTTTCTTATTTGCTAAACCTATCTTCTCTTCCTTCTGAAACGGATCCAACTATAGGCCTTACTTGATATTCATCGTATCACTTCGACGTAATAAGAATATTTTAACTTTTGCTCAGACTTTTCTTTCTTGACTTTGCTTCTCTCTTCTCGCATTGTATGTTTTTCTATTAACGTCGCTTTTGCTATGTGATTTTAAGTGCAGATTCTCAACCCGCCTGCCGCCTGCATCGCTTAGCTATAATAAAATATAAAAGTTAATGAAAGGCGCTCTTATTCAGCGCGGCACTATTACATTTATGTCCCTTTTTGCACTTTGCAGCAGCTGCCACGATTACGAATTTTAAGAGCATAAAGCTGCTGCTGCTGCTGCTCCTGCTGCTCCTGCTTTTGCTTCTGTTGTCACTTAATGTCACTTGCTGCTAATAACTTTTGTCTTAGCGCCATAAAAAATCGATGTGGCTCGAGTTAGATTCACAGCTCGCAAGTCGCGCCGCCCTCAGCCCGCGACATGAGCCGCATTACAAGTGATTGGTTTGACATGAGTCCGGGTAGTGGCAGTGGCAGTGGGTTGGCAGGGTGGCTGACATAGAACTGGCTGTTGCTGCCACTCGCCTGTCACAAAATCCGCTAAGCGCCCCAGACAACTCGTGACATCTAATGAGCCGCCCGCTCAACTCAGCTCAGCTCAACTCGAGGCGGGGCCACCCGGAAGCTCTGGGTGTTGCGGCAGTATTTCAATTCTATTCATGTGCCATGGATTTTGGGGCCAACAATTGGCTTCTTCCCAGCTGTGAGCACTCGCAGCATTATGATAAATAGACATTTCTTTGCTTTATTCGCGATTTGAATGAAGCAGGAAGCGCCGCACAAAGTCAGGAATGAATCAGATTTGAGCATATGTCGAAATTTAATTGAAATTGAGAAAGCATAAGTAATAGAAATGATATGAAACGCAAGCATTAACGCTCACTTCAAATGAAAACTGCACATAGATAAGTTGATTCCTTCTCTTCTTCCAGCTACTTGATAAAGTTTGCTTTAACGACATTTCATGGCTTCAGCCTTTCGCTAATCTCATTTAGTTCTGCAGATAAAGTCAGACGAATGCCAATCCAACTGAATTATTAACAGCTCCGTGCGGGTGACCATTGCAGCGAGTATGGTAACCCGAATGTATGTAACGAAAAAAAAATTAAATAATAATTGGCGTGGCTTGTTAATGTTGTGCAGGGTGACATGCGAACGTTGCATTATGGAATGTTATTATAAAATCTTGCCACAAGCACACAATGTCATAAAACAAAGAGAGAGAGTGAGAGCGAGCGAGAGAGAGAGAGAGAGAGAGAGAATTGGGCACTATTTGTATGCATTTAAACGACTCTATTTACCACAAAATGGCAGCGCCGCGAAAGCAACAACAATAACAACAGCTGCAACTGCAGCCATGGCCCATGCAACAACATGCCAACAAACAATGGCAACAGCGATAATAATAATGATACCAGCACCAACAACAACAACAACAACAACAACTGACAACAGCAACAACAACAACAACAACTTGCAACCAGGATTTTAAAAGGCAAGCGCTGTAAGGACTATAATAAAATCAGAGACCAGCCTGCGAATACAATTTCTAGTGGGCGAGTGCAGCTCTGTGTGCGTGTGTGTGTGTGTGTGTATGTGTGCACTTTACAGCTATTTAAAATTTAAATAATAGCGAAAAACCGCACGAAATAATAATAAATCATAGGAAATATGCACGCGCCACCCCAGCACCGCCCGCCTCCTTCTATTTTTGTGTGTGTGTGTGCGCGAGTGTGTGTGAGTGTGTGTGAGTGTGTGTGTGTTTGGTAGCGCGTGTGTTGATTTAATAGTCGCGGTCACAAACATTATGGCATGTTCATGATTGCCACACCTACCGCCCAGAGCACGCGGTCCCTTTTGCCTCTGGCATAAACGTGACCAGCTAGTCGCTGCTAAAAGATCCTCCCCCACCCCCTTCCCTTCCCTTCAGCAACCCCTGGCCTGTTGGCCATTATATGTTACGCTCACGGCTTTTCGTTGTTGTGCTTTCTTTGCCCGGCTTCTTCGCCGTGCCCCGCTCGTCCACGCTTTTTATATGCAAATTCCGCTTTCAGCTTTATTCGCATATGCGCAGTTTTTCATTATTTATTGTGTGTTTAAACAGATTACGTATACGCCACATGTGCGTGTGCAGAGAGTATGTTGAAGCGTTTGTGCAACTGTGTGTGTGAGTGTGAGGGTGTATTGACCATGTGGCGCACCCACATCTTTTTGGCCAAGATTACAGCTGATGACGGTCGCAAATTGATTGTGAAAACAGGTGAGAAAATGTTGTGTAATCTTTGCCAGATGTTTGCACTAAGCAGGACATTGACGGAGGCGGCGAGGATGGCAGCAGCAGGCGGAACAGAAGCTGCGCTTAGAGGCTGTTACACCTAATAGCCATAGCTTACGCAGATATTACATTAGATTAGCCAGTTGCTGTGCGATTTGTGTGGATGGAGCGGAGAGAATCGGATCTAGCCCAGAGAGACGTCAATTTGGGTAAATCCAATTTGAAATTGCTTTATCGATTCAGTTATATTTATCACCTTGAATATATAATATACATACATCCATAACCAGAACGAAAACTTCCTATGTATTGCTCACAAATACTTCCATTTATCTATTCTAAGTATTTCCACATATATGGAGTTTATTATTCGATCGATGCTCACATTTCCCACCCACCTCTGTCAACTCTTCTCCCATTTCATTCCATCCGCAAATAATGCAATGGCAAACAATTTGTTTTGTTTTCTAATGAATTTTCATTGCATTTGAATTTTATGTAACCGCAACAATGGAAAATGCTCTAAGAAGTGCCAAACAAAGCGGCAATAAAAATGGAAAATAAAAAAGCCAAACAAAAAATATAGCAAACAAAAAATGAGAAATAAAAATAAATAAAAACCATAAAAAAGTAAATGTTGCATGCAACGCAGGCATTTTGTTGCTGCCACGTTCTGCACTTGTGCATAAATACAATGGGCACGGGAAAAAAACTAAAACAGGAACGAAGAAAAGCGAAAAGAAACGTGAATAAAATAGAATGAAATGCAAGGCGAAACTTGCAACAAAACACAAGAAGCGACGAGGCGCAAAATGGCACCACAAGGGCGTGGGTAGGGGCTAGAGTGGGGTACAGCAGTCTGGTGGGTAGGGTGTGCAGTCAGTCAGCCACTTTGGCGTATACGTTATATACATTTTGGGCAACTGAAGAGAGACAAATAGAGAGAGAGAGGGAGAGCGAGAGCGAGAGCGAGAGAGTTCTGGTATGGTGTTTGGGCTACGTGCCAGCGCAGGCCAAGATATAGGTAAATGGTATTAATGGCTAGGCAACCAGTACCCCGTTACGTCTCTAACCTCGTCAGCACCCCTCCTCGAGCTGCCCCCTCCCCTACCCCCCTCTCAGGGAGCAGTTGGCAAGCGTAACACAAAAATTTAGCTGCAATGCGACTTTTTCGGCTTTGGCTTTGAGGCAAGTCGTTGCATGCACGTGCTGTATTGTTGTATGAGTGTGCTTGTGTGTGTGTGTGTCTGTGTGTGCCATAAGCTAAATAACTGTTTTTTGTACTCAAATATTGCAACACAAATCACGCGAAAATCACAGCGCACAGTCGAGCAAAACTTTTCGATTTTCGCAAAGCAAACAAAGTAACAAGAAAAACTGTTGCACATAAATTCAGTTTAGCTCGCAAATTGTCTACCAAAAGGCTGCAGCTTATGAGATCCTTCAGCCCTCCACTCCCTCAACCCCTGGCCCTGCCCGTCCGTCTGTGGCAGCCTTTGCGGCGCCTTGCCAATTGCCAGCGGCATGTGGGCATGTGGGCGTGTGGGCGTGGCACACTCGAGCGTCATCAACACATCGTGTACGTGACTTTGCTAACAAAAATTAACAATTTCATTAGTGGACCCAGTTCGTTTTTCCTTTTTTTTTTTATATTCATTCTTTATATTTCTTGCCAAAGGATCAAGCAAGGATGCCTGCTTGACGTTCTATGTCAGGCTGGAAAACAACACACACACTCACCCACCCACACACCCACACACACACACACACAAAGTGGCTAAGCTGAAAGGAGTGCTAGATGAAGAAGCAGCAGCTGCAAAAAAATTGCTGCCACTTATCAAACAGACGCCATACACAGACACGCCCACTTCCTATTCCTGTCTGTCCGTTTGTATGTGTATGTGTCTGTGTGTGTGTGTGTGTGTGTCAAAACTAACGAACCGCGTCGACAAACCCAGCGTCACGCCCCCGAATGTGCCGCCCACTGCAGTCATTTTTACAATACATCTAAAAAGGCGCTGCGTGCTGTACGTGCATCAAGTGTGCTTCAAATGCACTTCATTGCCTCACGAGACACACACACACACACATGCACCTATGATATGGTTGTATGTGTGTGTATTACACAAAGTAAATGAAATCGCACAAGAGCTGCAAAAAAATAGGCGAAAAAAATGGCTTGAAAAAAGCTGAAGACAGACATCAAAAAGCGACAGCTCAGTCGCCGCCAGCAAAGGGAGCGAGAGGGGGAGCGCACTACGAAAAAAAACCCATAGAGAGAAAGAGAGCGGGAGACACTAGACATTCTGCAATGGCCCACACACTCACACACACATTTGACAATCAATTGCCTAAAGTAGTTTAGCTTAAATCGGATAAAGGCTAAAAGAAAAACTTTGACTCGAGATTTGAGTTTAGCTGCCGCCGTTTGGGTCCACCCTAATGAGCCCAACATATTGTATTTGATTTGAATTATGAATGAGCGCGTGTCTATGTAAATATACATATACATTTATGGTATAATATAAAAGAATACTATTAAAATTATCCTCATCCATTTTAATCGACTTTTAATTAAGATGTTAGCCTAAATATTTGATTAGCAAAGTGTCATCAATTCAATCAATCAATTGAGCAACAATGCACAGTCTAAGACTTTTGTTAATATGTATTATTTAATTAATGAATTTATCCAACATATGTATATCGATAAATTATCGATTTGCTAAGCACTTATATCAAAGTACCTCACATATGCTAAAAACTAAATAAATTATGGGCTACATATCGATTTTTGATAATCGAATATCGAATATCGATAAGATACTAGTTACATATATCCCTTTATGCCTTAAGATATTTGCAAGATTGCTTTTCAATCCATTGACTTCTGCGACACGCTTCCATTCGTGTCACGTCACGTCACGACACGCAAGCAGCTCTCTTAAGGTCTCACTGCTCAGCTCCCACTTGGCCGCCGCACTCGAAATATTTCGATTTATTTGAGTAGCGTGGGGAGGGCGGCCGAGGGAAGCGAATGCCTCAATGCTTAGGCAGGCAGAGCTTATAACGTGTCCCAAAAGGACGCAATGCAGTCATTTTTCGCCCTGCCATGCCCTCTGCAGTCCCTGCCTTGGGCAATTTTAAAGTCTCTGTTGTCTGAGCATTCAGCTAAATCTGTCAAACAGCAAATACAAACACACAAAATACAAATACAAATACAAATACGAAAGTACGGAGTACAAATCCCAAGCACAAGTAAATAATAAAATCAACTTGAAATTCCGTTCGGGTTGTGTTCTCGTAATGTGCCTGAAATTGATTTTCTCCTTGCCAGACAACCAGGCAACAGAGCCTCACAACAGGGGCAAATGGGGCAGCTCTTAGAGGGGGCAGACGGGGGAGGCACACGTCGCTGGAGTGCATATCCTGCGGGTAAATATTTGGTCAAAATTCGTGAAGGTGTCGAAATGCTGTTTGAACTTTTTCTACACATTTCCTTTCTTTCCTTATTTTTCTTTTTTGAGCTCCAGACGCAGCTGGAAATTCGCTGTGAGATTGAGACTCCAAGAACTTCAAAGTTGCATGTTTGAATATTTGTTTCTTAAACTCTTTTATTTTTTTATTCTTATTATTAATGATAAGCATATGTGTCGAATGTGACAGGTCTAATCTCATTTTTTATTAGATATTAAAAAAACTAACCTAAGTAAACTCTAGTATTTGTGCTCTGATTTACATTTAGTTGCGAACTAATTGTTAATTTTTAACTATTTATTAACTATTACACTTTTTTTTCTTTCATTCCAGATTTTGACAAACTGTGTCTGTCAAGCAATTGAACCGTTAGTTGGATATATAAATTCACGCTGTTGTTACTTGAATTTATTGTACGAGTAATATATATGCTCATCAGATCTTCAAATAGAGGGAAAGAAGGAAATTGAAGCCGAAGTATCACAAGCCTTTGGCATAGTCATCTTCTTTATCAAGCCTTTATCAATTCAATTTTATAGTATTCAATTGATATCTATTCGCAGAGAGTGGAAAGTACTAATCTGAGCTAAAAGATGGATCCAGCAAAGTCACCGTAAAATTTATAGAGGAGAACCACTTGTTTCTTCCCAAACTGCATTGAAATCTTCTTTTATTTTGGAGAATATTTACTCATCACAATTTTTCCATAAATCGTGATTGAAGTTCCATGCCTACTATGGCTACTAGTCTAAATTGACGCCTCTTTCTCATTCAAGATATAGACTTGTCCTGTTATCTGAATTTCCGAATGGAGCTAATCCCATGATTCATGGTATTCAATGCTATTCATTTATGCCCTGACTGAATATTATTGCAGTCCAACAACAAAGCAAAGAAAAAAGATAGAAAAAAGTAAAGCCGCTAAATCAATAAAAGTTTCGATGGCTTAATACGAACCGGAAAGTGCCCTTGCGCGGCTCTCAATGCCAGTTGGCGACAGTCGCTAAGTCGCTAAGCTCTACAAAATATGCCGACATTCTTTTTTCTTCTTCTTCTTACCCTTTTTTGGTATTTTTTGGGAACTATTTTGTTTGTTCTGTGTTGCATTGGCTGGTTGAAGGCATTTTTATTGACTTACTTTCGAGTGGCAAACGCAAAACTTTTGCGCCCAACTATTCGCAACTTTTTTTCGCACTGCTTAAAGTGCTTATAGAATATATACATGTATATACATACATATATCTGAAAATGTGTATATGTGTTCATACATATATTTGGCGATTACAAATGAGATTTATTCGCCATTTCCGGCTGCATTAGAGGAAGTGCATTGCCAACTCGAGTGTGCGGCCATAAAAATGCCAAACGGCGCGTGGTTCGAATCGCGCACCACAAACCTTTTGCCCACTAGCTGTGACACACACACACACATATTCTCATACATATATTGCCTGCATTTTTGTCGCATTAACCAACTATTTTCTTTGCTCTTTTCGTTTGGCCTGGACGAAGTTGTCAACGCAAATGGCGCGCCGCAGGACCACGCCTAATGCACTTTTGATAGGCGCCCCGGAGACCGCTAAGGAGTGGGCCAAAGAGAGGAGTGAGAGAGATGAAACATCAGCAGTTAGCTGAATGTCCAAAACAGCAGCCATTGATAAATTATCATGTGGACATCAGCAGAGAAGCTTTTCCAGCCGTCATCAGGTGCAGCTGCTTGATATAAAAAAAAAAGCAAATTTAATCTATTTTAAATGTGGTTTATGGTACGGTGCGACCGGATGATGGTTCACAACGACCGTACAGTTTTTTCAACGGGTCGGTGGGACTTTCGTCCGTTTGTAACGCCATTTGTCAACGATTTATCAGCAAATCAGATATCAGCAATCAAAGGTGTTTATTTATGACTTCAACTGTTGTTCATAATTAATAAGTAATTAATATGTGCTCGTTTGTGTGCTGTTTAATTCAATAAAGCTATCTAATTTACTTGTATATTTAATGTGTTTCATTACTCGTTGGGCTGGAAATGGGTTAAAAGCCTCTTTGAACAGAAAAAAAAAACTAAATGAAATTTTAACTTGATTTGATTGACTAAAGCTGTGCTTGTGGCTTTACTATTTTGCTGCCCGAGATGAGCTGAGGTCAGCAATGAACGCAGGTAGCCTAATAACTCAGCAATCTCCCAATATATGCGGCATTGAGTGATACGGTGAGAAAAAGGAAAGAAAGAGAAAGCACCGAACACTACTGAGCGCTTAGGTGAAGTTGCTGACAGAGCTGAGCCGAAAGAAACTCTTGCTCTCGAGTTGAGCCCAAAAGTTCTACTGTCAATTGCTCTCACTCTCTTTCGCTCTCTTTCATACGCAGTCTGTAGACGCCTGCGCCCTTGCAGTAAACAAGATCTGAGCAAGACGAGAAATTGCTGCTCATGAGCGATTTTTTTGTTGTGTTTTTTTTTGGTTTGCCAACTCAAGTAACCGTAATTAAAGCACAGGCAACGCGCTCCTCCAGTGCCTAAAAGCCATAGCCAGAAGCTGCATTATCAATGCTGCTCGCCTGGTCGAAAACCAAGCAAATCAACATAAAATTTGACATTCAACTGGAAATAAAATATCCGCAGGGCAAGCGCAGTAAAAACACAAATTTAAATTAGCCAAAGTTGTTTTGCTGCAGCATTTATTGAAGTGAAACACCAGGCAAACAGAGGCGACAGCAAAGAGCTTTTTCTTTGGTTTAGGATGACAGCTGAGTGAAAGCTGAGTTTGAAAGCACCGCGCGCAGTTAATTTTATTTTGAGTCATCTGGACTGAGCTTTACTCTGACAGCTTTGCGCAGCCGTCTGCTAATTAGGCGGCATCTGCAGTGTCAACAGAAGGAGCAACGCGATCGCAGGTAGCAGCAGCTCTTGCTGTTCGCCTGGCGCTTAGTTAGGAAATGCCACATGCAACTGAGCTGAATCCAATTAGATAGAAGAACTCCAGTAGAGGTTTTTTACAGGCAAGGCAACTTAAGAGTGAGTATACAACACACAAAAATGATGTTTTAAATTTTGTATTCATTTATTGATTTATGGGATAGTAATTGCAGATTTGAAAACAATTAATAATATCGTGTTGATGTTTCTCGATCTGAAACTTAACAAATTAAAAAAATAGACATCTTGGTTTCACAAGTAACAAAAATTTGATGGCTTAGCCTAAACAAAACATGATTATTATGAATCAACGCATATTCTATTATTTTAGTTTTATTATTATAATTGTTTGACTGACAATTGCACAATATTTTCGTTATTTCTCCATGTCTTTTTTGTTTTCATATCTTTTTTTTTTGACATAACACGCAATTAAAATTAGATAATTGCAAAAAATATATATTTATATAAATAATTTGACTATTGACTAGGGATAAATTTGTAGTATTTGTTTTGTTTTTGCTTTCTTTTTCTAATTCGCTAATATGTATATTTGGAATATATATCTGTGTGTATTAAATATATTTAATGCAGCATTTCAATAATAAATAAATTTTTCAATTTGCACTGGGCGTCTACTTAAAGCATTAATTAAAACCAATTCTATTTTAAAAATTCATGAATTTCTCTCCTCAATTTCATTTTTTATTTTTCTTTTCCTATTGATTTGTGGTTTTTGAATAGGGCGAGATTCCTTTCGTTAAGTGCTGGTGCCGCAATTCGCTAGTGGTTCGCGACTTATCTACAGCAGGTTTTAAACTAGACTACAAACAAGTTTCTTCGATTGGCAAGACAAATTCTCATTCTCGATAGCGACTGAGAATGAGAGTGAGAGTGAGAGTGAGAGCGAGAGAGTGTAAGAAATAAAGAGAGAGCGTGTTTAGGGCAGCAAGAGTATCTACGTTATATAGAGCTCCACGCAGGAGTTGCTCACAATGGGAGAGGCGTTCACTGTAGCATTTGGGCTGCCGGCTTTCAATGCGGGCGTTGGCACACTCGCCGTGTGGTTCGTGTCCGGGCTAAGCAACGGCGGCGGTGTTGAATTCGCTCTCATAGACTGAGCCGGCGCGACAGCGGCAACTACTTCGCCTCCATTCACAATTGGCGCTGGTGTCGATTGATGCGATACACTGGCGGTATGAACAGTTGGCGCGGCTGTTAATTTGTTGTTATTGTTGCTGCTATTGTTGTTGTTATTGTTGTTGTTGTTGGATGGTTGCTTTAGTGGCACAAATGGCACGGCATTCTTGTTGGGCGTGAGTATGATGCCGGCATTGGGCGGTGAGAGCGGCGAGGGTGGGAAAAAATCCATTGGATACTGTGAGACAAATTCAACAAATAAATTAGCAACAGCGAATGTAATTTCAAAAACATATCCAATTAAAACTTTAAGATTGTATGTAGCATTTCGTTTGTACATTAACGGTCAATCAATCAGTCAGTCAATCATTTGTATATATTAGCAACTTACCATAGCCTGATGCTGTGAGGGAGAATGCGCCCCTGGCTGGCTGTAGTAAGTGGTGGGCGATACGGGTGGACTGGGATACGGCCAGTAGACGAGGGGAGGCGGATAGAATGCGGAGGCATGATGATGGTGATGGTGGTGATGGGCATGCGCATGGGCGTGGGCATGGGCATGGGCGTGGTGCGCGCGGGGCGTGGCCAGCAGCGGAGAGTGATGCGGCGGTTGGGGTGCACCATAAGCCGGAAAGTGAGCACCGAAATGCGCGCCCAGCACAGTGGTACCTGTCGAAGGAATATGGAATAGATTAAAATCCGAAAGCGTAATTCCGAAATAAAACTTAAAGATCAAGAATAAAATAATTGAAAGTCAGTGTTGTGAGTATGGCTGGGTATACTATAACATTTTTCTTTTCAATTATAAGCGGAGCGGTATAGCGTGTTAGTCTCGAAGAAGAGGAAGAACCGAACGGTAAGGATAAGATAAAGCAAACACACAAGATGTAGAAGAGAAATAAAAAGTTCAGACTTGAGTTGAGAGTTGAGTTTTAGTAGACATTGTTTTACTTGTTAGTGTTAGTTCAGATACGCTGTTAGTGCTCTTATCTGTTAAGTCATTTATCGTTTCATCACAGTTATTCAAGTTAAATATAATCGTATTCAAAAACACTCACCGTTTAGACATTTGCAAAATATGGTAGAGTAGACATGTAGTATAGAGTAATTGTAATTTGATTTTGAGGATATGCATGTAAAATTTAAGCATCAATATATATATGAATACACACATATATATTTCCACTTAGATTTACACATATATATTTACCAGTTTACCCAGAGACCATGATACATTTTGCGCACATAGTAAACTTAAAAACATGTTTTTATCCCGTTCAGTTTTTGCATTTTTGATTTTTTGTTTAATCCAAGCACCAACCAGCCTTCAAATATGTAATAAAAAAATTAAATAGAAACCAGGTACACACACACAGAGAAAGAGAGAGCAAGAGAGCTGGGCCATGGACAACAACGACGGCGTATGTGTAGAGAGTCGAGTTATCGTTATCGTTATCGTTATTTCACGGTACAAACAAGTATATATTCAATTACAGTTAGGTCTACGAGAGCACAACCAGCTCCTCAACGAGTTACACAAAAGCAGCAGAAGACCAGCTTGAATTGTTATCGGCAATATATCGAAGACTATATAAACACTTGTCGCTAATTAATCGATTGGCTATCAATCAGATATTTCCAATTATTTTTCTTACGAGTTATCTACCGACAAAGTCAATCGATATCCTATTGTTATTTTGTAAATGATTTGATTATCGATTACTTCTCGATTGATTGCGTATTCACCTATATATTATCGATTATGAAGTTAGTTAGCTGATCGATTACTTATTGACTGTTTATCAGATTTTATTTGATTGCTTGTCGATAGCTTTCCAATTTACCGTTTCATTGTTACATACAAAATGGGTGTGTCTATAGAATAAAGCTAGCTGGTATTACAGATTACGTTTTACATTTTACGGCTTATGACTTATTAGATGTTTCCCATCAGACGTTACGCAGTTGCATTCACATACAAGAGAAACAAGAACGTATATAGACCATAGAATTTTCAAATCCAACAGTAGTCATCTATCAATTTCAACATTTTAGCAACTCGTAACGCCATCAAAAATTTTATAAAGCACCCGCTGCGGCCACAGGGACAAGAGCCCAGAGAGGATGCGCCTGTAAATGTTTGTAAAGCTAGACCCAAGTCCAGACCCGAGAGTTACAAATACGTACAAATATCTCAAAAGAGAGAGAGAGAGAGAGAAATGAGTGAGAGAGAGAGAGTGATGAGTGATAAATGAGCGTGATTGTAGAGGGCTAGAGAAGGAAATCGATTAAACAATTTCGACTGCCGATAATAAATTGATCAGGAAATATAGTGAAAATATCAAACAGATAAGAAAGATTTTAAGTTGACTTTAAGTGACATGAGAATTGCAAAGAGAGGGATAGATAGGAAGAGATATAAGATTGGCGAGTGTTCATAGATATGCAGGTAGCGAAATGTATATTTATTGAAGTATAAAAATTTGTAATAAAAGTTCGATTGTCTCTAGGCTAAATTTCAAAATATTTGTTTTAGGTACTAAAGCTATTTAAGTTATTCCAAATGTATTTGATTATCATTAATGTTATTAATCAAATTGTTGTATATTTTTTTAAGTGGCTGCTTATGAGTTTTTTTCTTTTATATGGAAGCCATAGATCGTAAATGTATGTATATTGCAGAAAAAACCCATGGGGAACCACTCGATTGTCGTATGAACTAGGAGTTAACTAACAATTAAAATATTTTAGATGCTAAGCTATAAAAATCTTTCCCATGCTTTTTTATTTTATTTTTTATGTTTTATCGGTTTGTTTATATTGGAATGCAAGAAGCAGCGCAAAACTGTTTGTTAGACGCAGAAGAGGAGTTAGGATCGGTAAATATTTGTTTGATGTATAGAAATATATGTAAATATCTAAATTTAATATTTGGTTCTCTGCTCGACACAATTCTGGTTTATAAAGTGCGATCTATAGCGCCCAGTAAGAACATATACAATTACCTTTTAAAGACAATGACAGACATACTATATATAATCGTATTTTGTAGATATATACTTAGAGCATAAACCCAAAAAATATCCATAACCATATATATATATATATATATTTTAAAAGATGTATGCCAGTTAATTATATATCAAACACTAAAGCGCTAAGAACGTACAAATGATATAAAAGCAACTTGGGATTAGCTCGAATACTATATATGTATATACTATACGAGCATCTGATTGGTAAAAAGTCAGAGTGGCAGATATATAGAGAGATAGAACGAGAGAGAGAGAGAGAGAGAGAGAGAGAGAGAGAGAGAGAGAGTAATAAAAAGGGATTTTGACTATAAACTAAAATTAGTGATGACAGAGAACACACAGAGTTGATATATATGTATATCGATAGAATTTCCAATATGCGACTAACACCAGTTACGCACACTTATCGGCTAATGGTATACATATAACGATTTACGGTATACGATATACTCGCTATGTCTATGCGTTGATCATTTAATTTAAAATACGTCCAAAATCAAGTTTCAAATTCCATTTAAAATGAGTTCTGAGTGTTAGAGACCGTCCACAGCTGAGCACTGCGATCTGCGCGAACCCATAATGAGCATATGTGGGATGTAGTATAAAGTATATCGGGTTTACATTTACGATATTGATGTGTGAGCCTTTTTTATTGCCCAGATCGCAATGCAGTGGCTGTGGCTACAGCTACAGGTGGACACAGGAAAGTTTTCTAGTGCTTAGTTCCACTTTAATTTTGTTGTTTTTAAATATTAATCAAAAATGTTTTGTGTAACCAACCAATTTTACAAGTTGTACGACTTAAAACTAAGGTATTCCATTATTATTATTATTATTTTATATGGTATATATATGTGGTATATACGTAACACGCTAGTCTTTAAGCTAAAAGATTTTTTTCATATTTTTGTTTTGTTTTTTTCACATTTTGTTTTAGGTTCGATTTTTACGCATGAGCCAACACCTGATGCTCTTCAGGCAGTGAGCGCTTGCGGGTGTGTGTGTGTGTGCCTTTGCTTAAATAATAATTTTTGAATTGCACTTAATGGGCGTGGCACCCACACACACACGTTCACTTGCCGGCAGATTGACGGAAGCACGCAACCAACGCTCGCTACCTGAAGGACATTAGCCTCTGTTGTTGAAGTAGCGCTTCGCACACGCACACACACACACACACACACACACACACACGAACACCCGCAGACACACACATACATACACACAAGCACATACACATTACACTTAGTAGTTAAATATTATATAGCTCACGAATCAGCTTCATTACTTTTTAGTTTACAAACAATTTGGAAGAAAATCGAGAAACAGACGAAAACAATTTTGCTTTGCACATTTGTTAGCTTGCCCGGGATGTGTTTGTGTGTGTCTGTGTCTGTGTCTGTGTGTGTGTATGTTTATGTTTATGTTTGTGTGTGGGGAGGGTGTATGCCGTATGTGTGCGTGTTCGTGTGCGGTGTATAGATTTAGATATACAGATATATGTAAGTAATGCTTAGACCTTAAACAAATTCCTTACTTTTCGTTTGACTTACGACTACGAAATTTCACTATAAAAATTTACAATAAGAAATGTCTGGTATAAGTGTGTGAGTGTATATATGTGTGAGTGGGTTGATGTATGAGTTGCCAAGATGAGCAATGAAATACACATGTACATAGGGTAGACATACCCCATATACCCATATTGCCACTCAAAATGCATTGCAAGAGCCGAAGATGAAAGCCAATCAATCTTGATTGATGGCAAACTATGACCCTCTAAGTGTATGAAATGTATTTGAGTATAAAACCGTGGAATGTATGTGAAGAGTCGGAGTTCCATTGAAAGTGTAATGATGTATCAATCACTACATAATAAGAAGGAATGGAATGATTGACAGAAAAGAGTTAACAATCAATCCAATTTGATTGACCAAGTGAATTAAAAACTAATAGAAAATAACTTCTACGAGCAAGTAAATCAATCGTGATTGATTTTAGATAGTGATCAATTCAAAATCATTCAATTTTGATGGAAGGACAATAAAAAATAATCGAAGCAGAATAAAAATTGATTGAGTACATCCAGTAATCAATAACAAAGATTTCTGTATCAATCATCAATCATGATGGAGAGCTACTAAATGCCTGGATTATAGTAGGAGTAAACGCTACTGGGCGGTCGAGTTAGGGCGCGCTTGGCAGCACTCGCTGCAGCCGCCGCCCCAGCCGGATCCTGCTGAAAGGCATTCTCATAGGAGCGCTTCATGGAGTGCGGTTGCAGCGCGAGGGCCGCATTGCCCGCTGCTGCGGCAGCGCCCGGCGCAGCGGCGCCCGCTGGCACCCCAGCAGCCGCGGCGGCTGTGGAGGCGCCTGGGAACGGATAGCCCGCGGTGGACATGTAGCCCATGGGAAAGGGCTGCATATAGGGGCGCTGCATGAACACAAACTGCGGCTGGCCGCCCATGGCAGCGGCGGCGGCAGCGGCAGCGGCGCCCGGATGCTGCATGTACAGCTGATGCGTCTGCAGCATGGCGGCGTTGGCATACAGCTGCTGCTGCTGCTGCTCGGCGGCTACGGCGGCTGCTTGCTGGCGGGCCAGCAGATTGTGCTGCGCTATGAACTGCGCCTGCTGCTGGGCGAGCAGCGCGGGATTGGAGGCGGCAGCAGCCGCAGCGGCAGCGGCGCCGGCAGAGGACGGCAGCGGCAGATTGAAAGGATAGCCGGCATGCGAAGCGGCGGTGAGGCCGCCCTGGGCCAGGCCACTGCTCGACAGCGAGGAGTGGCTGGACAGGGTGGCCGGGGGCGTGGCGCTCATAAAGCCGGCCAAGCCGCTGGCGGTGCCCGCCGTGAGCGGGGCGTGGGAGGTGGCGCCCATGAGGCTGGCGGCAGCAGCGGCCGCGGCAGCCGGCGACGTTTGCAATGCATGATGAGCGGCAGCAGCAGCCGCCGCAGCAGCTGCTGCAGCGTGTGGGTGTGCGTGCGCATGCGCGTGTGTGTGCGAGTGTGGGTGTGTGTGCGAGTGTGAGCCGATGCCCTGAGCGCCGGTGGGTGGCGGCGGCGGTTGAGCTAACATACCCGGAGAGAGCAGCGAAGGTTGTTTGCCTGCAGCGGCGGCGGCGGCGGCGGCAGCAGCAGCAGCAGCGGCCAATTGGGCGTGGCTGGGATGAGGTGGCGGCGCCACTGGCGAGGCCAAGCCGCCATTCAGCACATGGTTCATATCATCGCCGGAGCACTGGAACACCTCGATATACCGGAACTTCTTGCCAAAGACCATGAACTGATTGTGCTTCCGCTGAGCGCAGAGACGCGCCGAGTCCTCCGAGTCCATTTGGATGAAGGCCTCGCCACTGGGCTGGCCCTGAAAGAGATCACGATATATATGAACGACAATAATATGAAATTATTTGATAGCTTCTTCACATTCGGATCAATCCAGAGATGGATCGAGATGATCCCGTTCGCTCACCTGCGCATTGATGACCATGTGCACGCCCTGGTAGATGATGTGCTTGGCAAAGTCGTCCAGAAAGTGCAGAATGTGCTCCACCATCGCCTCGTAGGGCAGGCCGCGCAGTCGAATGCAGTTCTTGGTGGTGCCCGAGGTGATGAGATGCTGTGGGGCATGGGTAAGTGGGGGGCACAGGTTAGCGTGGCTAGCGTTAGCTGTCAGCGGGTTGAGGGCGTGGCCAGCAGCGGCACCCACCTGCGGCAGCAACGGCAACTGCATGGTGGGCAACTGTGCTATCAACGGCGGCTGGCCGTGGTTGTTCGACTCGTAGGTCTTCGGGTCCATCGATCGATTCAGCACCTGCTGCACCTCCGCCGTCGTCGAGCGGAATAGCTCGATGTACCGCTGCCCGATTGACTCGCGATGGCGTCCCAGCGCCTTCGGCGAATCGCTTTCGTTGGCAAACAGCACAAAGGCATCGCCCGTGGCCCGTCCGTCGGGCTTCTTCACAAAGAGCACGCCCTCGTTGCCGTCCAGCACGTGACAGGGCGACTCGCCGGTGGTGAAGAACTCCAGCTGCAATAGGAGAGAGAGAACGTGAGCACATTCGGAACGAAGGAGGCTAGTCGAGAGTCATCTCGTCTCAGCCACACACTTACCACTTGCTTTGGCGTACAGTCGTAGGGCAGTCCGCGCATGCGTATTATCACCTGTGCGCCCTTGGAGAGGAACGCCTGCGCCTCGTTCGAGGCGCCGCCGGCTATGGCCAGAAAGTCCTCGCCCGATGCGCGGTACACCTCAATGTAGCGCGAGCCGATGTGATGCTTATGCCGCTTCAGAGCCATGTCGCGGTGCTCCTGAGAAACGAAGCGAATCAAAGCCTCTCCGTTGCGCCGGCCCAGCGGCGAAAGGCACAATGCAACGCCGCCTCTGCATGTGCATACGTGAGGGAGAGAGATAGAGAGAGAGAGAGAGAGAGAGACGAGAGGAGAGAAGCGAAGAGTGCAGTGTGTTTAATGAAGAGCGCATATGATAAAGAAAATTCTGGCAAATAGCTAAGAATTTCATTGGTCGCCGGCCGTAATCTGCCGCCGACCCGCTGAACTTTGATAAGCTGCGCGTCGAGCACAGCTTATCAATGGGTTACGTCGATCCCTGTGAGAATACACTTGCAGAGGGTACAATGATTTCACAACGAGACATGGCAAGGCAACTGTTATCTATAAATTTCATACTCTCAAGAGTATCAAATACTTTTCGGTTTCTGAAATACCCCCAAATATAAAGATCTCTTTTGATAGAATGTAAAAAAAGTTCTATTGAAATTTATAGGGTATAAAAGTGATAAAAGACATATACTGTGAAAAAACACTTTCAGATTAAATTTTAAAAATCCCTTTTCTTTAAATATATATCCAATTTAAATTTAGCTGTTTCAGTCTTTGTTAAACCATCAACCTCAGAGTTACTTTGCAGTTTGGAAATCTTAGATCATCGATCAATCGAATGCTTTGATTGAGCATTTATTTATGCGATGACAAAGAGAATCAATTTAATCTAACATACAGTTAAATCAGCGCACCGTGTATATAGAAGACTATTATCATATAACAACCATATCAAAATTCATTGAATTCAGTCCACTCTATGTCATTAAGTGTAATTAAACTTCTATTCTATTTAGACACATTTTAGATTACTAAAACAGCTCCATTTTGCTGCTACTCACTTGGCTACGTTGAGTCCGCGAAAGAACTTGGCTATGTCCTGATCGCTGCTCTGCCAGGGCAAACCACGAGCACGCACGATGCAATTGCCGTCCACCTCGTCGTCAATTGAGCTGTAAGAGAAATACCAGAAGGAATGCAAAGCTCAGTTTCAGTTTACAATTTCAGACACATTCGTTGTAAAGTAAGAGGAGCTAAGGCACATAAATATATGTACATACATACATGTACATGTATATTTATAAATGTATTCGTTTCTATATAGAGGCTACATTTGACAAATGCCAAAGCTGTACCCTGTAATAGACTTGGGCGTCTGTGGAATTTTGTATACCGAGTTATATAGTTTTTAAGTTTCTTCTCTGAAGTCACGTTTCGTTCTTTCAAGAACATAAACATTTTTGCTGACTTTTCACACACACACACATTGAGGCTGTCTCAGCACAAACAAACAAAAACATGAATAATCAGAAGCAGCAGCGACAGCACAAATGTTGAAGAACAAAAAGTCGACTTTAATCATAATTTTGTGGCACATAATCTGAAATGGTATTCGTGAATGTTTTGCACTGATTTGCCTTACCTGAGCGCTAATTGGAATTGTTTTTAATGGGTTTTTATTTCAGAGTTTTTGCCTCCCAGTAGAGCTTCTACTCTATTTATGTGACACACTTATTCGTCGAGCTAAAGATTATGGCAAACGTGTTTCTACTTCACTTCATTTTCATCTGTTTGTTTTTTCTTTTCGCCGTCTTCTTCTTCTTCCTTTCGGCGATAACAATAGTCACAATTCATCAGGGACTCTCACAATTCGATGAGTTTCTAATTTCCTACACTTGAGAGATGGGCCCCGGCTACGAGTTCTTATCGCGCACCGATCCAATCGCCGACTGAGCCGCGATCCGTTCCACGATTTTTGTCGCGACGCTTGGCTCACAGTCAGCCCTGAGTAATATTTATTTTTCTGAATGGTCTTATTTTCATTTTTTTTTTTTTTAATATATAATTTTCTCATTTTTTTTTTTTTATATATGCATGTTGAGTGTTTTCGGGCTGGGCTGACTTGAAATAGTGCAGACATTAACACAAAACTGGAGCATTGAAAAGACTGTCCGCTGCTCTAGAACTGAATGTCTAGAATGACTCTCTGCTTGAAATTGAGACTCGGACTTGAGTGCCACTCAGAGAGTGAGACGTTGAGTGAGTCTCGCTGAATGAAAGAGTGTGCAGTCGAGCGAAGGCAGGTACTGAATCAGTCTCTGAAGTTCTCTTACATGAATTGAGTCAGCGCTACCTTAAGTAAAATGTGACTTATCGCATATGATATTTGAAATGTATTTTTACTGATATTCGTTCCTTTTACTAATATAGATATTAATATATATACAAATGTGATCTGAGAGATCTTGGGAGCTCTACACTATTTCCAGTCTCAAAGTAAGTATAAGTCTAATGAACTTAAAAATTTCGAGAAACTAATGTTCATTAATACATATACATATGCACTAAATAAGGTGTGTCTCTCCTTAAGCTATACAATTTTGAGTTTCATAAATATATAAATCTTAATATATAAATCTTGTAAGCATTTGAAATTGAAATCTACTTCAAAATCCATTCTTGCTCACTTTTATTACTAATTAAATATATTTTATACAAATAAAATTAAAAATATCTTCCAATAAAAAGATTGGATATTGTAAATATTATGCAGATCATGATAGATAATATTGATTCTAACTGGCTGGGCCTAATTGATCTGTTCCATGAGATAGCAGTAGACAATGTTACTGTGCGAAGCGAATAAGATTGATGTTCTATGTACTCCAATACTTCAGCATTTGAATTATTTTATATATATATATATACAAATATAAATTATATATACAAATATAAAATGAGTACCATACCAAATTAGCAATTTACATATGAACAAATTAAATTCGGCATAAGTAAATGCGGAATGTAGAATGTAGTAAAGATATGGCAGAAATGTCTCACAATAAAAATATGAATTGACTCTATAGTTCAATAAACATTATTCAAAAAGTTATTACAAATTAATTCATGGCTATCTACGGCTCCATTATTTCATTTCTTATTTCATTATCGTATTATTTGTTGTATTATTTACATTTGTACAGAACATACAAAGACAATCAAATATTTAAGTCAATTCAATTTTTTTTCAAATACGAATACAAAAAATATTTAATTACTGTTAAATTTTTAACATTATTATTATGATTTTTATTTTAATTATTATTTATCTCTTGATTGTGAATAACAGAATCAAATCTTTATTATCAAAAAATTCCCCAACTTTTGCCTAGCTGATGGCTAAGGTGGATCGTGTTTCTTTCACTCACTAATTTATTTCAACTTACCAAATTCCAGGCTCCAGCACAAGATTAACGACTTCATTAGTATCGAACTTATGACCTAAAATAAATCATAAATAAATGTAAGTTATTTCTCAATTAAAAAGCAGAAAAACCCAAACTAAACTCACCCGCCTGAAGCAATGATTGAATCACAGTGACCATATCGCGAGATTCGCGTATATAGAAATCATTATCTTCCACAGGTGTTGCATTCAGCTCTGCATAATGGAGATACAAAAGAAATCATTAGCGAATCGAGGCCAAGTGGAAAACAACGCAAACTCACCTTTAAGCATTTCGCCAATGGACTGCGGCATGGGCAGCACAGGTGACTGCAGCATCTTCTTGATGTCCTTGAGTGGAACGAGGGCACGCGATAGATCGCCCGACTTGTAGCGCTGGAACTCTTTGCGCAGATCACTGAATCTGTTGTAATAGGCAGGCAGCTCCACATCCTTGGCGCAGGCCTCCCGATGCAGACATTGACGCAACGGCAGCTGCCCGTCGGTGATCAGCTTGATCTCTGTGTCGTGCAGCGATAAGGAGCGTAGATAACCATCGAACTGAAACAAAAAACATACGGATATAAATCAAATTCAATTGGACTGATTATTTTGTAAATGGACCATTTCAGATATGTTGCCATCTTCGATCTATCCAAGTCTATTAATAAGTGCTCATGGAACTTACGTTTCTTATAAAACAAAATCTTTAACCAGAGATAATACAATGGATACACTTATACAATATATATATACGCATATATGTATATATATAAAAGCGGGTAGTAGAACTCTTTCGAGTACACATTTATCTTTACTATACTAGTAGGTATTACCCAAAGAATTTGTTTTGCTCGCTCTATGATATAAACCTGATTTGAGCCCAGATTAATTAATGGAAAATACACTGATTTCTTATTTAGCTTATAAACTAGATGTAGCCCATTAAAAATAGGGTTTCAGATTAGCAGACAGAAGGGGGCGTGGCAGAGCCCAACAGCTATTTATAGTCTTGATCAAGCTGGGTTGATCTAGATCCGTCCGACCGTTCATTTGAACTCCACGAAATTTGAAATGTGACATACGAGCTATTTATTTATAGATTTACTATTGATAATAATAATCAATCATAAAAATCGATCAAATAACTGTTATGGCCCATTCTAAGTCTTTTTATTTTGTATTTATTACTAATGACAAGATTATTTTCTGCCGTAAAAACAAATTGCAGGAATGTTAAGATAACTGAAGGGTTTTTCTAATTTAGACTTGAATTAAATATTTATAAAATATAAAAAATAAATTTCACGAATGCCTTTTAATATTTTGTATATTTAAACGGACCAGCAAAAACATTCCTAACAAATACTATATTCCATTAATACGAAATGAATTAACTGTTAATTGAGTGAAAACCCGATAAGAGATATGTACCCCATATATGGATGTGTATATACATATTATATATTTAGTGAACATTATGGCAATGACGATGATAATAAAACCTCAGTCAAAACTCAAAGTTCAACGGTTAAGAACTGACGAAAGGTTTGTGGGGATTATTTGGCTGTATGCAAATTCTTTTGGTGCAATTTTCTAGGTTACGAATGCAATTTGTTTAAACCCGTTTATTATTTGTTGTTTCTGATGATATTGATGTTGTTGTTGCTGTTGTTATTGTTGTTGTTGTTGTTGTTGTTGTTGCTGCAATTATTGTCAATTACATGGAAAATAAGTAACAGAAACAACAACAAATCGCTTTAGCTATAGTTTTTATAGTTTTTTTTTGTCATGTCATCGTGAGTAAACATAACAAGCAGCTTTATGTCGCATTAGCTTGGGTTAATCTCTGAGTAGAGCTTGTCTCTGAGCTAGCCCTGAGCGGCCTCGGAGCTTGCCTTTGAGCCTCCTCTCAGCTGGCCGGCCCTATGCAGCGACGCTCCCCTGGGCAAATATTTGCGAGAACAGCGTTCTCGTCATTTAATAGCCAAGTGTGTATTGACCAGGCAAATTAGTATGCCAGCCAAAGCAGACGCTCACAATAGCCGACAGCTAAACGCGCTTTCCCTTTCCCTTACTCTCCCTCTCTCTTCTTTCTCTCTTTGTCTCTGGCATTACGTCACGTGTCGCTTACGGATCGGATCGGCTGCCAAAGTTGCATTCACATACATACATACATATGTGTAATATGACATCTAATTGACGTACATTCGTCAACACACTCCATAAAGTAGATTAATGACACTCGGGTGCAGAGTACAACAGCGTCTTAATGATCCAAGTTAGTTAGGCATCTCTCTAGTTTTGAGATTATAGAGTTCATAAGGGTATTCTGTTGGAGGTCGCACGCAAGCCCCATTCTAAATGTAAGTATTGGATTTATTATGGGCTTCGATTTCATGACTGCTACAATGCTTGATACTCTAAATGCCACTCTATATACATGATATTAGATAAAAAGAAAGTAGTTATAGAGAAGGAAAAAACAAATGTGCTACAAAGCATTTAAAAGCAACTCACGTGCTAAATGTTTGAATTGGAAACTGAAACTGTAGATAAAGTAGATAAAGTTATACGCCGATTGGGAATAGAAAGATCTACCATATATTCGCCAATGAGCGTATATATTCAAAGTTATCACTCCCTTTAATTAGTTGCGATTCTAAGATACCAGATATAGTATTGTACCATTTGGCGTGCCCCTAGTGGGTGTATCAGCATCTAAACAGTTTTATCAGACAAACATTCCAAATTTCAGGTTTGTAGACTCTCTTTCACTTCGTGAACGAATATTAGCGGCTCGATATCTAGGTTTATAGCGAAACACTTAAAATTTATATGTGCGATATGCATAATTAGTCATTCCCATAATCAGTTGCTTTGATTTTAGTTAATATACGTAGTTCATGGAATTTATTTCAAATGCATATAGCACACACGTGAATGTATCACCGACTGCTGCACCCAAGTTTACAATACTCATGCTCCGAGCCGAGAGAATCTTTATCTTTAACATCTACTTGGTGCTACATCAGTGTTTACCCTACAAGCGTTTACATTTCCGTAACGAGAAATCGTGAACAAGGGGGGCTGCGGAGCTTGTCGAAGTGCTCAAGTAGCAGCGCAACGTACTGCTTATCAGGGAGTCTGATAAGATTTCGAGTCGAACGCTTCTACAGCTCCCAATCAGTGGCGTTGTCCAGGGGCGAAAGGGAAAAACGAAACCATATGCAATCTCCAATGACTCTACGAGAAGAAACATCCCAACGATTCCAGTTATTGAACAATTTATGGCGTTCCCTTATCATTGGATCTACGAATTTTCCAGTCTTAGGCTAGCGACCGGACTGGTTCGAAGATCAGCTGGGATTATCACATGGGTTGTTAATGAAATATAGAATAGCGCGTGCTCTGGTAATCTCTTTCTCTCCGTTACTCTATATCACTCTCTCTTTGTCTCTCTTTGTCAATTTTACTCTTGCTCTTACCTTATCACACTCAATCTGACACCCTTTCTCTCTCTCGCTCTTTCCCTTGTGAGCATGCCTCTTTTACACTAATCTTATCTACTGCGCTCACTCGACTCCCACGCGCGATAGCTGCGAATGTGAAGTGTGAATTATGTCCCCTTCTATAATGTGCATGTTTGAACAGTCAGTTCACTTAGACTGATTTGTATGCCATTCTTTACCCAATATATGTCGAATATCTTTCAGATTTCTAACTTTATCATCTGGCTATCATTCCGTCTTCATTCTGCATCCTCTTTTTTTAAGGAGTCCGCATTCCTTGTATTGTTCTCTGCTCTTGTTCTCATACCTTTTGCTTGCTTACTGTTTATCCTCTTTGACCCAGTTATACTGTTCCTATTTATATCCACTTTAAACCCGTCTCTCTCTCTCTCTCACTCTCTGTCGATCTCTTGACCCATTTAAAATGCGTTCCTTGCTCCCCACTCAGGCCTTTCCCATTTTAACATCTGCATCTCTTGTCATATATCTCCTGCTCTCCTTCTCCCTCTCCCCCCCTACTCACCTCTTCGATCGCTTCGGCTAGGGGCTTCCCAGCTGACTGAGCCTCCGCGATGGGCAATATGAGCTCGTTGCTGTTCTCCAGGGTGCTGAGGCAGATGCCATTCGTGGCGCTGCTCCCGCTGCTGCCGCTTGCATTTGTGATGTTGTTTGTTGCATTGATGTTGTTGCTGTTGTTATTTGAGCTATTGTCGCCGGCATAGCCTATGGCTAGTGGCGGCGAGCAGGCTGTGTTGTTTGTAGCATTCGAGTTGTCCGATGAGCTAGATATGGTGCGATCCTTAATGAAGTAACCATCAGGGCGTACGAGTATTTGTTTGGTGCCAATGATCTACGAAAGATAAAAAAGAGCAAAGATTAGACAACATAAACCAAAATAAGAATATATTAAACTGAGATATAAATTACTATAAGTACAAAGTGCTCTAACTCCGAAATGTCTAATGTTAATGTATTGCACAGTTTACAGCTAAATTACACTATCCCCACTAGATCGTAAGATAAACACTTTGCTACCTGCTTACGCCTGATAAGCAGTTGGCTCTCAAGGTGGGGCAGGCAGAACTTGTTATTAGATTAAATGGGAACTGTGAAAAAAAAATCGTTTGCTACGATATATAACATGAATATCAGCACCAAATATTGTCGCTAGATAGGGAACCTCTGACTAGTCTTCTAGTGAGCGGAGCTCAGCTGAAGCTTGGTGCCACGGTCTTTCCTGCGGGGCTCTATGTTTCCCCATGATTCATGAAAATCAAGGTGCAAAATTTGTTTAACATATTCAACAAAAAACTGAACTAGAGGCACATTACTTTGAAACAGGCCTACGGTGAGACGTTGATGGTTGCGTCAGCGGATGTGTGCTCAGAATCGGATTTGGAATTCGGAATTTGGTATCGGGAATGGGGCATTAGTAATTAGAAATGGAGAACCGACTCCGAAAGCGATTGCAGGTAGCTACTGAGCTATGCAAAATACACAAAAAGGGAAATAAACAAATGTAAAAAAAGACTCAAGCTACAGCAAAAACTAAACATATAGAAAACTGTTTTTGAAATTCTTTTTATTTTCCATTTTTGTTTTCTTTTGGATTACTGATTTCTGACTTCTGATGCCATCGATTTGCATAGCTTTTGAATATATAACACGATGCACGCACTAGGTAGGATTCCGTGTATGAAATATTTATGAGTTCGTCGCCTGATGTTAAATTCAACAAAATGAAAAAACAAATACAAGAACAGAAACCCAAGAATGAAAGCAAGGAAAAAACGATTTTCTCGCCTTCGGGTGGGTTCAAAGTGGGGTTAAGCCCGCAAGCTAATTATACGCTACAAAGCTGAGACAACGAGAGAAGGAGAAAGAGAGGGAGAGAGAGAGAGGGAGATGAAGAAAGAGAGAGGCAAGTTAAAGAGTGAGTCAGTGAGAGGAGAGAAATGTAAAAAGTTTTCGTCATACTTCAAACATTCACAATCATGGAAAATTTAGACCACTTCGTATTGACCCATTGAAAAAAGCCAAGTATATATTTATACAAGTATATAGATAAGATCAAAACCGGAATATGTGATACAGATTAAGCGATCTATTAAACACTGCCGACGCCGCCGTTTCTAGATCAATGAAAACGTGCCAAGAGTTCCAGTTCTGTGTCGTGTGATAGGCCCCGTGGCCCCCTCAGCCAAGTGAAAACTCAATGAAATTAACTGAGTGTCAATGCAGACATCTTGGCCTGGCCTAGAAGAAACTGAATCGCCAATCACACTCTCAGCTCAATTCGCGAGAAACAATAAAAACTCTATGCAAAAGCTGCACTCTTTGTGTCATTTTCAAAAGTCCCCCTCCCCACCCCCCCTACCGGGCTGCACACGAATGTTAATTAAGTTTAATTGTTGCCATTCGAGTCATAACCAGCCTGTAATTAACATGCCAATTACGCTAACTGCCTGTGCATGTGTGTGTGTGAGAGTGTAAGTATCTGTCAATCCAAGGCAATTTTGCTGATGCAAGAAATCTATAGCACTTCACTCGAGGAGAAAATTCGTGCTGAATGAGAGGAAGTTTTTCGCACGGAAGGAAACTCTCGACAGATTTTCAGCTTACGTTTTCAGTTTAGAAAGCAACAAATTGTCTCGGTCAGTTGGCTGTCCGAACGGGTTCAATGAACTCAACGTCAATTTACACACATTTAACTAACGGCAGCTTCGAAATAAGATGAGCCAAGAGACGCTTAAAAAAATAACCATAGGATCTCATCTTAAAATTAAAAATATCGCTGAAAAGAAATATTTTGTACTATTGCAATTGATTTTAATGAAGAACTGGATGGAAATCTTTTCTATTATATATATACTTATATACATGTGGAGATATAAATTTAATTGATATTTCTAATAATTAATAACCTTGATTTTACTTAACAGTATGCTTTCTTAAAACTATAGATCACTAGCAAAGGTATTTTAAACGTCTCTATATGATGACTAAAGTCAATCATTATTCCTAGTAAGAATACTCTGTGATCTATGGGGCCAACATAACCAATATTACCAGTAACTAAACCGAAATCAAGATAAATATCAAATATTTCTATACTTTGTCGCATTGTGGGCACTGCATACATATACAAATATACATATATAAATATATATATATATATATATATGATATACACATACGTATGCCTATACGATATGTTTAATTATATTCTTTGATGAAATTTGAATGCTAATCAACGATATGCTCTGCCCAAAACGTGAAGCTTGCGCTCCATTTGGCAGTTTAATTGCATATAGAAATCAAGAAACTATATTAGATATATATAGACATGTCAATGTCAGACACATAGAGTCAAGCTGGGGGCCCTCAATTATTGGATTTGTGTAACGTTTGGGCAATGGCCATGCGTCAGCTGCCAACAGCTGGATCAAAGCTCTTCTGCAGTAATTAGAAAGGGTTTTTAATTTTATTCCATTTCGGTTATGGTCGGCGGCTGTTCTATGTATACATTTTACAGATATTTCATAAGCCATTAAAACTAATGCTTTGTGGCCAGCTAAAAGCAGTTTGATGACGGCGCCGTTGTGGCTCAGTGAGTTTTCGTTTTAGTATCACAATACCCTGTATTTGTTGAATGTGATCAGACGGGGTATACTTATATGTGAAGAAAGTTGTTACTGACAGAATAAAAATTAAAATTTACTCACTCATCCAGCCCCCATTCCAAGCCCTGTTTATTAACTCCAACTGCTATGAGCAATGTTAAAAGCAAAAATTGAGAACTTGGATATACAACCATTTCGATCATAATGCCTTTCATAGTATAAATAGTTCTATAATTAAACTTCAAGTGAGCTTCATATACGATAGGTATCTGCTAGTCGAGTCACAGTCCAGCTTGATTTTTGACTTGCTATGCGCAGAGACTTCAGCAATTCTCGCATGTAGTTAAGGGACTACAAATCAAATGGATGACATCTGGGCGTTAAGTCGGCAAATGAGACCAGCCCATAGAGGCGTATCTAAATACAATATAAAAATTCAGTTTTCGTACTATAGCCCCGAGAGATATAGCCGTGTGTGTGTCAAGTGTGTGGCGCAGATTCATGTCCGTAGAAAGTTTTGATTCCCAGCTATTATTAATCGGCTTTTAGGACCCGGTAACTTTCATCCGCTTAACAACAATAAATTCCAACTAGCCCGATGTTCGCATAAATTTAATATATTATTTTGCAAAAAATAAGCAAATTATTATAATATTATATTGAACAAACGAAAACTGTTTTACTATAATTTGGCAAGTCTTATACAATGGGACTCGCTGAGCTGTTCCACGCCATTTAGGACCGCATGCCCAACACCTGCCAGCCTGAACCTCAGCAGTTTCGAAAGCCAGCCAGCTGGCTATTCGAACGCGTTTGACCTACCGAACTCTGATCGCAAAATATAAATAAATATTTAAAAAGCAAAAACAAAACGTTCAAAAATTTCCACAGCGACAGATTTTAATGAAATTTTGATGAACTTTAGTGTGTCTGGCCTTCCCAAGCCGGGGACTCACCGCAGAAATTACCATAATAACGGCCAAAGAGTAAACCGAAAAGTCTTGCGACTTGCGAAAGTCTAAATGTATGTATATATGAATGTAAGCACACACATATATACATACATATATGTATATATATACTTAAAAATTCCAATTTGAATTCGTTTTGCCTGGCTGCTACTACCACCAGCGTTTAGAAAATTAATCATAATTTGGCCAAAAGCGTGGCTAATAATGAGACCCCGAAATAAATAAAGACCCGAGTACTAACCCTATCCATAGATAATTCCGAGACGTTTAAAACATCTCTCGAGAGGCAATGCCATTAAAAAGCACTTAATGTCATCCGAATCGGAAAAAAGAGAAAAATGCTGATGCACTTACAGAAACGTATATTGCGTGTTCAAGTCGTAAAAAAACAAAAGTTTCAGGCTGACGGATCTAGACGTAAAGCCTATGGCGAGGCAGACAAACATCAGTTAAATGCTAGTAAATACAGGCCCAGCCAGCCCAGTGATGCACAGACATCTACTCAGGGGCTCATATATATGTTGTCAAGCCATTTTCTTGCCAAACACGCAGCTAACTCTCTATACCCTAGCAGCTAGAGGATTGCAGGGAGGGGCTGCTGCAGAGCTTGTCTACGTAACGTGCTGTCAAGCATTTTGCAAATAATATTGCGTATATGGAAATTATTGACCAGACGCTGGCCCAAGACTCGCTTTTTGTTTTGCATGCAAATAAAAGCGATGAAAAGTGCAAAAACAAAAAGAGAGGAAAAACAAGGGAAAAATAATAAAATGAAAATATAAAACTGTCGAGTTTCCAGTGAGAAGTCTAAGTCAAATACTGTGCCCAAATCAAATGCAGACAATCGATTGCGAAATCCCATGCGAAAGCCAATTTTCGTTTATTAATGCTTTGATTTGAAAAATGTGTAAACGCCTCTGGAATGGAAAATTGCAGAGCTTGATTATGCAATGGAAAAGCCATTATGAAAAGCAATCACTTGAAAAGACAACGTAATGAAAATAGCTGAGAAAATAGCAAGCATAAGCAACATTTTTAGTTGGAAAGTTTTTGGAGCAAATTATTATAAGAGTGGATAAAAACAAAAAAATTTTTGAATAATGTCAAGAATATTCCATCCATTAATTCGAATCATTTTGTAATAAAAATCCTATGAAATTGTTTACTATATAAATTTATAAAAATATTACTTTCATTCTAATAAGGATAATTTAAACATCTCTGAAACCGATTATAATGTAATGCCCAGCAATTCGAACCAACTTTACACCTTTTATATGGATTTATTGATAAATTGTTAATTCGACATGTTGAGTGCACGAAAGCATAAATAACTTTTTAAATAGCCAATAAATTGATCTGCAATTTGTATACTTTCTACCTCTAAAGCTATGATAGGTGCACATTTTGCGGCTATAATGCAGTTATACACAATCTCCATCTGTTTATATCATATATATTATATTGTGTAATTTTTTATGATATATAAAAAATATAAACAAAAATTAGTTAAGTGTTAATAATATTTTAGAGATTTATATTGTAAGCAAAATAAGCTTTATAATAACCCCAACCTGACACGCTCAAAATAAACAAAGTTTTTCCAATTTTGTAGTTTAACCCTTTTTAATGTTTCTGATTATTATATTTCAGCATAATAAATACGAAAACTTTAGCAATAAAACGATATACATTTATATAGTAAACCTCCAGCTGTTTAGACTCTTAGTACATGAACTAAGCTAAAAACTGAAGTATTACTTGGAATCGGTTGCTTTTAGAAAGGTAAATACACGTGTTGCACAAAGTCATATTTTTTTTTATATATACATATAGGTTTCGCTGGGTTGCGAGGTTATTTGTAGGGATTTCGCAATGGGTAGCACACCATATAGCTTAGACGATGCGTCGTTTTAGTCATTTTCATTTTTAAACAATTAGTGTCAATCGCTTGGCAAACTCAAAATATGCAAATACGGCCTGACTATGGGCTATACTTATATTTATATAGTCGCCGGATAGGGGCTGCCCGCCTTTTTGCCTCCGCCCCATCTCTCACTGCCAGCTCAAAGCTGTCGTTGATTACTATATCGAAAAGACCAATGGAATGCTCCCTGAACTGCTCAAGCAAATGGCAGAAATCAACAGGCTCAACATTCATATCAATTGAATACCCTGTAGACGGATGGCATAGAGTAGCATAGAACTTTATTCTTTCACTAAACTGTAACGACTGCAAAAAAAAACTTAGAAAATCTCGAATTTTTCGAATTTGGAATATCTTTAGCTATTTAGCTATTTCAAATTTAAAATTCAACAACTTTCTTGGTATAAAAGTGAACTAATTATAATGCAAATTTATAATTGTACGTCTGATTAATATTGAGCTTTAAACGTTTCCATTAGAATATAGATTTATTGACATTTAAATTCAGGCAGTATTATAAATATAAATTATTCATTATGGCTAATAAGATGTGAACTGAGCTCAACCCCACTAAATAAGTCAGAAGCATATCTTGATACAAAATTGAGCAGTGGTAACTAAGGGCTTCGGCTGGATATACTTAAGACTGATTCAATATCAGTCGAGTATATCTCAATGTACCACATCATACAACATATATCTCTAAGTATAGCTCAGAGTTGTTAAGATACCAGTTCTGTATAAGTATTTGTACTTGCTCTACAGGGTATATTCGAGTCTATATTTATTCAGTTGCGCTCACTAAGTACTTGTAGTTTTTAAACGAATCAAAGTCGAGTTGACGTTGTCTTTGCTGCTGTTGTGTTGTTGTTGTTGTTGTAACATAATCAATGCGCACAGTTGAAAGTGCAGCTTATACAACAATAACGTATTATTGCGTGTCTATGTGTGTGTGTGTGTGTGTGTTCAAAAACATTCGTTTGTGTTTGTGTGTGCGGGTATTCATTAATTAAGCGACGACAGCGCACACGCTTCACAAAATGGCGTCGCTCAGTAGGCGGCGCTTAGAGCTGAGCTTCAACAACGCTCGCTGAAGGGCTTCAACAGTGGCGTCAACAGGTGTGTTGGCTCGTAAACTCACCTGTCCCGTTGCCACTTCGAGCAGCACATAGACCATCAGTATAATTTCCTTTTCATCCGAGCCAAGGCCGGGTCCGTTTTGGCCGCATGTGGCTATGTAGAGGGAGACAACGTGCTCGGGCACCTGCATGTTGCTGTTGTTGTTGTTGTTTCTATTGAAGCAATTGTTGTTGTTGTGGTTGCTGTTATTGTTGTTGTTGATGAGATTATCTCTGTCTTTGATCTCTCGCAATTAAAGGGTATCTGTGAGGTGGCTCGCTCCGAGTCTGAACTTGAGTTGGCTTTCTGCTATTTGCTATCAGTTGCAATTGCTGTCGCTGCGTAGTTGATGGCACTGCATTCTCTGCTCAGATACCCATTGGATATGGCTAAAAAAAAAGAAGTAAAAAATAAAAAAACAATGAAGTGGATAAGGAAACAAATATTATGGATGAGCGAGGTGCGAATAGGGTTTAGAGGTGAGTGGCTGCATATACAATATTTTGAACCCTTGACAGCTGGCGAAACGAAAAGCTAATTACGTATGCAATTCAAAGAAAATGCCAACCAAGGCGAATTGGCAGCAAATGCAATCCAAATGGTTGCCAATTGGAAATTTGCAAATTTGCAGCGACGTTGCCAATTCGCAAGGCAAGTTTCTAATTAGACAGTGCGACGTTGCCAGATTTCAACTAATAAAAACACTTGAAGTGCCATATCGGATTCGCATCACATTTGCTGAGGCGATATTCATCGGCAATAATTTGCAAATTTTAAGATCCGATGTTGCCAATTTTCAGTTGATACGAAATTAGGTACTTAAGGAAACACTTATGAACTTGAGAGGCTCTCTAGATATTTACCAAATCTACATAAGCCAAGCACTGTGTGCAACGTTGCCAATTTTCAGTGAGACATCAAACGAGTAAAACGACGTCTGACAAACGAAGTCACTAAAAACTGTCGCAAAGATCATGAGCAAAGAGGTCAAATTGAAATTATTAACCTGCGCAACGATTTGAAATTTAATTTTGTGCTTCATTCGGTTGCCAAGCAGTCAGCCCGGCTCCGACAAGTGGATTGGACAAAGTCGAGCAAAAGGCGAATGTAGAAACACTGGCGACAACTAACAAAAAATAAAAAAAAAAAAAACACACAGAAAACACCAACAGCAAACATTAAAGTGCAATTTTATGGGCATTTTTAATGTGAAAAGTTTTACTTTTAATGAAAACAGCAAACACACAGCAGCATCAAGCAGAGCTCGACTGATTGACTGACTGACTGACTGACTGACTGACTGAAAGACTGTTGATGATGATGTTCGGGCATTCAAAGCACACGCTGAACTAAAGGTCGTGGGTTAATCGAGGTGCACAGGCGCACTCAAAGACTCAGAGCGCAAGCTTTTGCAATCGCGTTTATGATGATTTTTTGTTGTAATTAAAAAGAGAATGAAAAACTGGGCGAAAAAGGCATGAAAGAGCACTCCAATTAGAAAAGCCCAACCAGCAGATACCCTCTGATTAGTTCGTATTGTTTTATGAGCCAAGGCGGAGCTTTCTGCTTGCTTCCGATCATACATTGGAGTTCATGTTTTAATAGTTCAATGATCTGAGTTCAAAATTAGAAATAAACATGTTGATGACTGACGTTGTAGCATTCAAACAGAAAGCTTCGGCATACCCGTAACACCAAGTGCCTATAGGGTATTCCAGCAATGTCCAAGCTTTTGCAATTAAGACAAGCTAAACCGATTTAAGCACAGTTTGCGACAGTTTCTTAACTCTGAAATGTTTTTTCTTTTTTTAACTTTTTTCTTCATTTTTTTAATATTTTTCGTTTTGTTTTATGCATGTTTCTGCGTCTTTGCATTTAATAACTTTTTTCTTATTTAAAATATATAATAAAAACTTAAGCACGAGCAACAGTCTTTTGTCTTTTTTGCTGCAAGTTTCCGCTTCGTGCGCTGGGGAAATGGTCAATGTGTATGTGTGTGTGTGTGTTTTGTTTTTTAATGAGTATTTTGTGTTTATGCTCTTCGAAGACGATTGCAATTTATGCTGGGCTTTCGCACTCCGTCCCTCCTTCTCTACATTTAGAAATATTTATATCTATCGGTATGTGCTTCGTTTCTTTTGCCGTTATGCAGCCGAGTACATAGAGTGTGTGAATTCTACTATTCCCAGGCAAAGAAATTCTTGATTCTACTGCATTCCAAATTGTTGAATAATAAAGAGAAGTTTCTCAAAGACTCTCTGCTGATCTATGGCCTATGAATACGGAAATAGCTTTCTAATGCTCTAATTTATTTATTTATTGATTGTAAAGGCTTCGCTAATATAATCATAAGCTGTTAAGATTCTTGCGCCTCTCTGTTAGGCTTAACAGCTGAGGCACTCAATAACCAGTTATGATAAGTATAGCCAGTTATGTTAAGTTTATTATTAAACGTATGTTACGATTCTTTGTTATCATATATATCATTCAAAAACATATGATTTAAAGGGTATTTTGACTCAAAAAATAATTCTCTCATTTGATTTCAAATATGATCGGCAGTCAATATGAAAAAAGGATTTTTCTCGTTGTTTCTGTCCTTAATTGCTCTCCTCTCTTCTTCATTTTCCTGTTACCATTTCCTAATTAACATTCCATATTTAACATTTTTCACTTGAAAATTACTACAATTAACATTTTTATAAAAACATTCCTGTACTGCTAAAGTTTCCATCGACCTTCGCCAACTTCAACATTTACGTTAATAGCTAATATCAGTGCTCGAGCACCTTTCGAGCTCGTAACAGTTGCGTGCCATTTCCCACTCAATAAATAACCGATTGAATAGACTTTAAGCTCACTTTTATCTAAAGCAAATTTGTTTAAGCGGCACTCGAAACATTTGCAACAGCTTGTTCTATTGTTTTTCAGCTTCAACTTATGGCTCCATAAATTGCTTGTTTATCGAAGGAATCGTTGTAAATATTTATGAGCCACATTAGAGTTGATAACTTGATTTGATTTTGATGTAAAAATAATTGACAGAGTTTTGACAACAAACATTACGCCAATGAATTTAATTAGTTTTATGCTTAGAGATCGTAACACTTCATAAACCTGTTGTGTTTCGATGATGTGGATGAATTTCCCTTTCGTTTCACACTTGAAGACTCACTGAGGCCTGACCGATAGCCAAGGCCTAGGTCCAGTTGTGAAGTTTTCACTGGAACGTGTGGAAAAGCGTTTCTGTTTTTTTTTTTTCGAGGTGACGATGCGTCGCGCCGTGACAAACGACAAACGAAAAACAAACCAAAAAAAACTAGGCAATAAATAGCGAGTAGCTCATTAATGAATAACGGGTTGCTGCTTGAGATGGGCACTAATTAGAACGGGAAGAAAGCAGCAGACACAGATACACGACAACGAAATCTTCATTAAAGAGAAACAACAGAATTGAACAGCAATGTTACGGTTATTTCGAAAAGACAATGAATACTAAATTATATCGTTGGTATAAATTAGTGAGAAATAACTGCAGCGACAATAGCAAAAACCAGGCAATGCAATTAATAAGTTGGTAAACCAATCAGACCAATACCCAGTATGAAAAATGAGTTACCGACAGATTAAAGAAACTATTAGAATGAAAGCAAAATTATAGAATATAATAATTCTGTACGACAGAATATAAAATTGTTTTTAATTATTAGCCATTAGAAAAAATTGGAAAAGTAAAAAAGGAATATAAATTTTCGAGTATTTCCTCTGGTATCTATGTATTGTAATCATTAATCTTTTAATCAATATTGTTTTCTAACAATCTCAGAAATCTAAGAAAACATTAAAAAGCTTTCACCTGCCAAGCCTCTTCTGAGTATATTCACCAACAAACAATCTTATGATATGAAATGTTTTTTTTTTTTTTTAATGAAAAGTTATTTTATCTTGTTGGTGGAGTTATAGGGTATTTGCCATGTGTTCGTGGCAAGATTACTATTTTGTTGCACTCATTTTGATTTATTAATGACATGAATTGCGCAAGAGTTCGCTTTGTTCCAGTCAAAATGACTGGAAGGCGCAATGGAATTTGATTTGAAATTGCAATTGGCGTGTGCCGTTATCTCTTAGTGCTTTTGTTTTTGTTTGCCAACAGGAAACTTATGATTGCGCACAAAATTGCATGCGAGCGAAATGCCAATTGCCAAAGTTATTCTGCACCATCTACATCTATCTATCTCTCTCTCTCTCTATCCCTCTCTTTATTTCTGCATTACGCTCACAGCAGCAGCAAGTGCAGCAACAATTGTTGTGGTTGCCGTTGTTGTGGTTCTGTCTGCGTATGTGTGTGTGTGTGTATGTTTGTGTGCATGCGCGCATGTCAAAGAGCTAAAACACAAAAAATGCACAAGAGCTCAAAGCAGAAGCAGAAGCAAAACCAACAGCAACAACCACAACAGCAGCAACGATTCTCTCAAAGCGCCGCAGCAGTTTACTTTGGAAGCTTTGTAACGTTTGAGCAGCAGCAACGCTGCGCTCTTTTAATATTTCTTGTCTGTGTAACTGTAAATATGTTTTCACTTTGTTATGTTTGCGCATCTGCTTTTAACGTACATATATACCGTGTCTTGAGCTGCTCTTCTGCTGCTTCTTCTTCTACCTTTTGTTGCTGTGGTTGTTGTTGTTCATTCGCTCGTTCATTCACACTCGCCACACACATACAAAGATATATACATGTTTGTATGTCGATAGGCATACCTATGTATGTATGTATGTACGTGTGTCACAAATTTGTCAAATAGTTTACAACTTACAGCAGCCAATGGGAAATGCTAGCGCTTAAAGCTTTTGTGCACAGTTATTCGTTGACTTAAGCAACAGGTTGATCCTTTTGCTTGAACTTTTTTTTATTATTTTATTTTATTTATTTGGTTTTCTTCTTCTTTTTTAGCTTTACATTGCACTTGTTGTTTTTATTGTTGTTGTACGCTTTTCACCACTCTTTTTTTTATTTTTTTTTTTTATTATTATTGCACTTTCTTTTTCACACACATGCTGACAAACAATTTTGTACGTAAGCACACATGCACTGATGTATTGGTATGTATTAGTATGTACGCATGTACGTATGCATGTATGTAAGCCCTTCTTCTGCGTACTTCGCCTGTTTCTTTTGCTAGTCACATTGACTAGCAGTTAGTTTTGCTAGCGTATTTTAGTATTTGTGTAAGTGTGTGTGCGTTGTCCGTTTTGCCTTTCCACACACGACGCCACCGATCTTAATACCAACACGTACAAAACGGGCAGCGACGCTGACGCCAGCGTCAACGTCAACGTCGACGTCTGCGCAATACATGCAAACAAAAAACAAGTCACTTTTTCGCCTTCTTTGCTACGGCTGCTTCTTCTACCACTTTGTGTGTGTCTTTATATATTTTTTTTAACTGTTGATTTTGTTTTCTTTCTAGTTTTGGACTAAAAGCTGTACGAGTGTGAGTGAGTGCTCGATTGTGTGTATGAGTTGTCTTTTCTCTTGCTGCTTTTGCGACGGCCGCGTCCGTCTGTCTCCAGGTTAAAACAGCAACTGATCAACTTCGTGGGCCACAAGCAGCCACGAAGGTAAGTGAGCTGCGCTTGCCTGCAGGTGTGCATGTGTACGTGTGTGTAAACCTTTGTGGAGAGCGGTAATAAACAGTGAGCGAGCGAAAGACATATACTACGAAACAGAGAGAGATAAAGAGAGAGCGCGTCGATGGCATAGCTCAGGTGTATGGGCCACTTAGCTGGTGGCTGATGCCAAACAAGATTCCAACACGCAAACGCACAACAACAGTAAAACTCATTTATATAGACAAGCTGACTAGATTTGCCAATGGGCTGTCCCCACAGATGGTTGGCAACGCGGCATCAGCCTGGCGGTATGCAAGCTTAAAAGCAAGAACAAAGCTGCCATTGAATCAATGAATGAATGCAGATCAAAAGAAAAAACAACTCAAATTCAAGCAACAACAGTTACGCGACACACACATACACAAACACACACTACACTCACAATATGCAGTGGCGTAGTTAGAATCACCTTTAGCAGGGATCGCCCCTCTCTTATGCTTATTGCAGTTTTCCCACGCTGCGCACACAACGTCAAGCACGCACACACACGCAATCAAGTAAAGACAGTTACGTTCGCTCAGCCATGACATGTTCTCTCTCTCTCTTTGCGCTCTCTCACTGTTGCGCTCTGGAAGTTACCTGCGAGAAGCCACTCGCGCAGCCCCCGCGCGTACACACCTGTGCAGCAATGTAGCGTATGTGTGTGTGTACATATGTGTTGCTGTTGCTGCTGGTTCTTCTTCTTCTTTAGCTTGCTCAATTACCAACAGAACTGCCCACGTACCTGTTTGTGTTTTTCAAGCGGTAAAATTCCAATTCCAGTCCAGCCATTTTTCCTAATATTTGCATTTGCATTGCGTTTGCTTATGTTCACAATTTAACATTTGTTAATTACATATTGGAAACAACTATCGAAAGAATTTGCTTATCGAATAATAACGTTTTTGGATATGGAATGCGCTCTACTCTCTTTTTCGTATCTCTCTCCTTCCTTCTAACAGCAACAAGCGACAGCTACAGACTGACAAAAGCGCGGAACGTAAACGCGTTTTGGTCGAAAGGCAATGGGCGAGAGTCAAGAGGTAGAAATAGAGAGAGAGGGACAGATCGAAAGAGAGCGCAAAAGTGTGATTGTGTTTAAGTGGGCTGCCTACCTGGGTGCCAGTGCATGTCATGCAATGCTAAAACGGGTTGCTGCTGCATGACATCAATCTGAACGATCAATGGCTGAAGTACCGTGATCGTATTATCGCGTGAATATCGTAACAATAACGTCATTTTGCGCGAGCTGATATAAATTTAATTAAATTATAATAGATAATAAGTAAATAGATAGATAGATATAATAGATAATAAGTAAACAAAGACTGTATATATGTAAAGTATTTACATATATATAGAAAAAATAAAATTTTTAAAATAAATACTTTAACTAATTAAAAAATCTAAGACAATTAATCAATTCAATAATCATATTGCAGAGCAAAATAATTGCATTTATTCACAAATTTAATGATTGTAGGTCTATGAAAAACATATATATATGTATATACTTTTCGCTCATGGCGAAAGTTTGATGTTTTAGTACGTTTTTAAGTATATTTACTTTGTGAAAACTAAAAATAAATGGGTTTTTCTCTTACAACGCTCACTGTACCTTTGAACACAATTATCGTTATTTCACGTTGCGTGTAATCTAATTGGATATCGAATATCGTATTTGAATCATTTTTATACCCTGAACCCATTGAAAATGGGAAATCAGGGTATAATGGT
>NW_022045886.1:0-53738 GCF_001654015.2 Drosophila navojoa
AATAAAATAAAATAAAATAAAATAAAATAAAATAAAATAAAATAAAATAAAATATTTTAAAAAATTTGAAATAAAAAATCAGAAATAAACTAAAAATCTAATTTCAAATAAAAAATTTAATTAAGATGTCTGACAAAGCTAAAAAGTTACATGAAACTAAAAAATGATTAAATCGTCTTCAGCTTACCATTGCTTTGCATACATATATAAAATCAAATTGACTTCCATTATAGAAAAATATTTGAGGTCTTCAAGAAACTTGGCAGTGAATACAACAAGGAATACACAAAGGCATTCTGATTGAGCAAAATTCGTTTTTATACTTTAATTGAGATTAAGCGTACAACATTACTAACTTATAAAATCATGTTGAGTACTCAATAAAGTGTAGAACAGGTGTTCACCGGCAGGTGTTATAGATACGCGACGATAAGTTTGTCGTTCTGCCGCCGATCAAGAGAAGAAGACGAAAACAATACAAATCGACTGTAAGATTAGCGATTGGCATGAGTAATTGGCATTTAATGCGGACCCTGGCAACAATTAAGCCACACTTGATGAGGGCAGCGCGAATCAGCTGAAACACTGATTATGATTAGATTAACCCAATAGTGAGAGGCGAAATCGTTATAGAATTCACTTACTTCCGATAAGATTAGCGCTATCGAACAACTAATGGAGCTACTGGCGCACGGCCTTTGAATGGAAAGGTTTCAGTTACAATTCAACTGTGGCAGCGTCCGAGCACAATGGAAAAACCAAAACATATTCTAATATGGGGTCTATTGTGCGCCCTGCTCCACTCGCAAGGTACACAGCTCTAACTAACTGTATAAACAGGCAATTTACAAAAACCCAAACAAAATATCCTTTACCCACACCCAAAGGAGCCAAATCATTGTGAGCAATGGCCGGTAATTGAATTAAAGTCCAAGTTCAGTGCGAAAATGACGAGAGAGAGTGAGAGTGAGAGAGAAAAGGATATATACAATATACATATATATGTATAAATATTTGTGTATTTGATGTATTAAAGTACAAACAAACAGCGAACAAGTCAGTCACAATATTAAACAAGAAAAGTAATTAATGCAAAACGCAATCAAGGTCAAGTGCTTTGCCCTATTGACCCTTGGCCAGACGCTGAGGAAAAGCATGAGAAATGCTTTTCATTTTCACAAATGGCTTCGCCAGCCACGGAAAATGGAAATTAAAGTGCCAAAGTGACGAGCGAAATTTCAGCGCTCTTTGTTTCAACCGAAACTGTTTTGTATTCGCATTTTGATGCACTGCCTGAGCAGAGGGTATATGGGAAATGGAATGAAATATGTCAACCATAGGGAAAACGGAAGCGTATATATGGGGAGAGCAATCTCTCTATATATGGGATTACTTTGTGATTTCGTAAGGAATGAAGAGAAGAGAAGAGGAGGAGAAACGTTTATTTTCTCGAATTGAAATATTCTATATAAAGTAATACCCATATATGTTAATCTCAATAGTCATTCTTTTTCCAAATATGCTGATTATAGTTAAATTCTCTTGTCCATTACTTAGTACACCATTGCACTACTCTTTTATAACTATAGCTGTACATTATATACCAGTCCATTATCAGCTCTACCTATTTTTATAAAAAATTCCCACAAATTAAAATTTTTTGTAAGTGTATTTCGGCTTCGTCAGTTCAATGTTTCGTGCTTTAATGTTGTTCCTCTTAACTAGCGGAAGTTCTTGTGGCGTATACGTAATATATATTTGCAGGCCTTTAGAGACTTTGGCGGCCTTGCGTGTTGGCAAACCGTTACAGCCGTCAAATATCGCAAACATTAAAGCTGCAAAAAGTTAGATTTTTAATAAGTTAATTAACAGTTTGGCCTTGCGTAGGCTCGCACCCAGCCATGCACACCTACGAATGGGCCTCGGGCGTATACTTAATTAATTACTTATTGATAGCGCAGCCACATAGTGCAGCAGCTCCCTTTTACTATCTTAATTGGAAATTTGTTTTTATTTCATTATTATTTTTTTTTATTTAAAAATCGTGACAAAATTAAAATTTGTATTCTCATTAAAATGCTCTATTTATGCTTGATCATCAATTAGTTAGTCAATCAGTCAATCAATCAATCAATCAGCTTAACACTCAATCCATCCGTCTGTCAAAGAACCATTCAATCAGGCAGTCAGTCCATCAATCAGTCACCCAATCAAAGCTATACCTGTAAACTCTTATAAAAATACCCGCTCGAAATGTTAAACAGGTATATTCATTTTGAGCAATAAACCAGTCTATCAGTCTGTCTGCTAATTGTGCTCGAAGAGACCTGAAAATACCGATATACATATATATAATATATATATAACCACGTCTAAGATTATAATGCGTGGCGTGACAAATCGAAAACAAAATCCTGAAACAATCATGGAACTAAAATAGAGCCAAATGACTGTTCTACAAGAATTTCTTCAGAGCGAGTATTACGCAGTATTAAATTTTCTCACCCGTTTTCGTGTTTCTGATGTCGTCGAAATTTGTTGTTTGTGGCTGCAATGAAGTTGATTAAACAAATAGCTGAACCGAATAAAAATATTCTATAACGAAAATAAATCAAAATCAACATGATAACAGTCATAAATCGAACTAAAAATAATACGGGTTTATGCGACAGACCTTCGCAAAAGCCGATGCAATTATATTTAATTTTGAGCTATTAAATAATTCAAGCTAAGCTAATTTTGGGCATGTTTTGAGCCAAGAGTCGATCGATAACGTGCGTCAAAGGGGACAATCACACTAAATGGACAAAATGCTCGAATATTGAAATATATATATACATATATATATATGTAGATACATAACTATATAAGCTCTCTCCTCCTGGCAGGAGACGGCGGTGCATTGGCTGTGCTTTGGCCATGTGAAAGCGATGCGGATTGCACAGCTGCTGGCTCTAGCTGTGACCCGGAAACAAATCTCTGCGCCTGCTCCAGCTTTGATCAGGTCTTCTCGGATGACTACTCGGAATGCTTGAACACCGCACTGATTGGTGACGCATGCCAAGCCACCGTTCAATGCAATCTTATGCCAACGGGAGCCAGTTGTAAAACCGGGGTCTGCGATTGCGCCGATGGCCAAATCTATTTGCATGGCAAATGTAGGCCAGTGAATGGACTCAACGAGCCCTGCGAAACGGTGCGCCTAGAGCCTGGCATTCAATTGTCTTACAGTATTATAAATCCCCTTCGATTTCTTGACAGGATTTGGATTGCTTCTTTGGCTACGATCGAGCATCCGTGCGCTGTGAGGAGAGCGTTTGCGCCTGTGCAAATGGCTATTATCACAGATATGGAAACATATGCCGTCGCAAATCAATGGGTAATTATATACATATTCATATGCAGTAAAGTCTGCTATAGATGAACAATTGAGCTCGTCTATGTACTTCATATAAGTCTTAACTACTCGCACTTCAGAGCACTTGAATATAGATGTTAGATCATGTGAAACTTTGAGCTCTGTAAGCTTCATAAAGTTGTTCCTCAACCGAGTTTTCACTGAAAATATCACTCTTTCCGGTATCTTTAAACCGTATTCCAAATAAGTTAAACTTAAGTTTTCCCATAACAGAGGTTTCACTGTAAATTGTATTTTAGAAAAAAACGATGCTTGCGTCGTTAATGAGGACTGTGATGCACTGGGCGCCAGTGCCGCCTGCGTGGGTCTAACCTGTACGATTGTGGATGAGTCGAGCACCACGGCCAGCACCACCGTCGGCACGGAAACCACGCCGGAGGAGAACGACACCGAGAGCACGACGGAGAATATCGAAACAACTGATGCGAACACGAATCCAACTGAATCGAATGAGGAGACAACTGAGCCGGAATCCATTACCACAACCATTAGAACCGAGGAGCAAGCCAGTTGGGCACGCGAAAAGAAACAGTTCACGAAAGCTTTTCTACATGCCACGCCCACTCACAAAGATGCCGCCGCCCAGGCGACGTTGCCATTGATTAACGGCGACAGCGAGCCATTGCTGTTGACCCCTCGTCGCAGTCGTGAAATCGCCGTGCAGACGAGCATTGACCAGTACGAGCTGAAGGAGCTGGGACGTAGTTTCAAGAATGCGGCCACAGCAACTACAACGACAACAACAACCGCCTCAACCAACTCCACCAACAATCGTCGTCGGTTGCCCGCCATTTTTCGCTATGATAATGAGGATATCAAAACGTATTCAACGTTGGGATCGAGTCGCGATGACGACGATATCGAGGACAAAAAGTGTGAGTATTCAATTTGTACTATAATAAATTTTTGAACAAGTTCTATGGGGGAATGGGGGGAAGACCAGCGGAACTTAATGCCATAATTTGAAATAATGTCAACCGAGCAGATGTTTCAACTCTCACGATACCGCAATTAGCCACGCTTTCGCAAAGAAACGTAATCAAATCGAAAATTGGTTGACAACAGATAACTGAGTCAACTTACTCTAGCTTTCGAATTTCCCATTTGTTATTTGTTTACTAAAGTCAGCGATTACTAGCAAATGTTTTTTTTTAAATATATCCGCCCCAATCTTGGTATTTGCCAATACTGAGAAGGCTAATCGATAAACCAAATCGTATTCAATTTGATAATCAGTGCTGGGTAACTTATCTCTGTCAAACGTGGACAGCACTAATAAGACGAGTGCTGGCAATTTGAAAATTTGAAATAATTATCGATAACGCAACATTCATAGTTATCTTCGCTGATTGCTGTTCAAGTTGTTGCTAATTTTTGATACAAAATACAAATACATATATGTAATTGTTCTCATTTTGTTTTCAGATGGCAGTAGCTGCACTGACATTGGCAAATCCTGCACTGGCCTGCCCCACTCGATCTGCACAAACAAGATTTGCCTATGCAGGCAGGGTTATTATGCTCGCAACGGCAAATGTTTTGCAGGTAAGAGAGAATCATATATTGTTAACATTATTTGCTCATTTTCGTCTTTGACAGAGCTCGGCGAGATAGCGGAGAGCAGCGACGAATGTGAATATGAGTATGATAAGTTGTCCAAGACTTGTATATGCCAAAAGAACTATTTTTATGAACGTGACCTGCGCAATTGTAGAAAACGTGAGTAGAATTCCAACTTGATGGAGTAACTAAATGCTCATTACAAATTTATATTATTTATTGTCTCACAGCCATTCAGTATCACCTGTCCTGCACATCGAACAGCCAATGTAGTCCCTTTGGCGCCTCCTATTGCCACCCGCAGATTCCCAGACGTTGCACGTGCGAGGAGTACGCCCAATACAATGAGATCTCGCAGCTCTGCGAATACAAGGATGGCCTGGGCGCTGAGTGCGAGTCGAACGACGGCTGCCTGGTGGATCACTCCATTTGCTCAAACCGCTTCTGTGTCTGTCGCGACAACTATTTCGAGAAGGACGAAATGTGTGTGGCAGGTAAATTGAAATATAAGATGATCAGTATATATACGCAGATATTAAGTGTTCAATAATTTGTCTGACCAGGCATCGGTGCCGAGTGCTCAGAGGATGAAGAGTGCGTAGCTGAAAACACCGCATGCACTAGCAACTCAGCCAAGGACTCGGAGCATCCGCGCTCCTGTCAATGCCGCAAGGGCTATGTGCACTTCAAGGACGAGTGTCTCAAAGAAGGTGTGTATGAGGCATCGAAATATCCTTCTGAAGTTATTAAAGTCACTTTCATTGTAGCCGACGAGCTGGGCGACGAGTGTATCGAGGATGAGCAGTGCAAGCCGCTGCTAGCCACTTGCAGTGAGGCTGGCAAATGCAGCTGCACCGACGAACAGCACGAAAAGAATGGAGTTTGTGAAACGAAACGATGTAAGTTTATATAAGCTACATGCATAACTAAAATATAAATACATCTAATGTATTTGCTTTCAGTGCTAAGCGAGCCCTGCTCAAAGGCCACAGAGTGTTTTGTTGAAAAGGATCCCGAGAATGTGGAATGTCGCAACTCCGTCTGTCAATGCAAATTCGGCTATCAAGCGAGCACTGAGCAGAGGCAGTGCATACGTGTAATGCCCAACAAAAAGAGTAAGTTTCTAATAAAAACAATACAATTACAAACAATTTTACTAAACTAGTTCAATTTACACAGATTCTTCCGGTAGGCCCAGCGCTCTAAAAATCATCACATTCGCATTGATAGGCTCCGCTTTTTTAATAACCAGCGCAGCCATTAAGCAGGCGTATTACTAATTGGCATCATTGATATAGCCATAGACAACCAAGAAAAGCAAATCAAGAGTTTTAACTAGATAATATACATATGAATAATTTTTATTGTAAATGTATAAGCGTTGTGAGCAACTCCCTGTGGATATGTTGAGGCCATGTAACCAGGTCCTGTTTGACCCGGTTTAGTATTGATTGCAGTATTAATCAATGATGATGCATGGCATGCATAAATATACATATAAACATTAAGCTAGTATTAAACATTTTAAGCAATACATGAGATATGCATAAATGCATAAGAGATTAGAAATTCGGTGAGATATTTGCTCGCTTCTATCAATTAACTACTCTTTAAGCGAACCTTTCAAGTTAAGTTCAATCAAATGTTGAGTAACTGATGTAAACTTGTAAAATATGCGCTAATAAATTAAGACTTAAACACATCTTTAAACACTATTTATGATCTATTACTTGAATTTATTGTTGAATCATAAATGGGTATGAGTTCTTAACGTTTCTTAACACGTTTTTGCTATTGACAAATTACAATTAGTAAATATGTTAGCAATCCGTTGGACGAGACGACAATCGATCGCTTTATTCAAAGCTTCAGTGCGCGCCAAAGTGTAATCGATATACAATACACTAGTTACTGGAATGGAACGATGATTTTGATATCGATTAAGCAATACATGTATATGGCAATTCAAAATCAAAATCAACGATAATAATTATTCCGGTTATACAAGAATATTCTCGTTTTGTTTGTGTGCATAGAATAAGTTGCTTAAGAAAACTTTTTATTTATAAATATGAAGTGCTAAAAATTTATTTATTAAAAAAAAAATGTTACAAAGGCTATCGCTCTTTAAGTTGCACCCAGAAATCTGGAGGTGATATGATCAGGCCATTGAAATTTTTGGAGAGATCAGGTAAGCTATCTCCTGGGGCTAGAACATAGTCAAAGTTCTGCAACATGGCTGTGGTCATTAGGAAGAGCATATTCCGTGCAAAGGTCTCGCCGGCACACAATCGTTTGCCAGCGCCAAAGGGCAGGGACAAGTCCTTCTTGAGGCACAAATTGCCTTGATCGTCCAGAAAACGATCGGGTCGGAAATTATCGGGATCCGACCAAATCCGCTTGTCCGAGTGCATGGCAAATAGGCTGGGAACAACTATGGTGTCCTGGGAATCACAACATATTTATTAGGAAAGTTAAATAAGAATAGAAGCTTATATATCACTTACTTTGGGTATACGATAGCCCATTAGTTCAGTGTCCTCTAGAGCTTTGTGTGGCACATCAGAAGGCACCAAAGTCTCGATTCGCATAGTCTCGCGTATCGTAGCTTCCGTGTAGGGCATCCTTTGACGATCCTCCAAATTGGGTAAACGACCACAACCCACCACCTCATCGATCTCGCGTTGTATGCGCTTCGTGACTTCGGGGTACAGCATTAGATACTGCACAATGAGCGATAATTGAACACCGACTGCTGTGAATGCGGGAAATGAGAAATCGATAAGAGCCATGATGAACTGATTGCGATTGAAGCCGTATTCCTTGGGTAGATCCTTTTTCATTTGGGTTATGTAGAGATCAAGGAAGTTGCGTTCGCAGCATTCGTCGTAGCTATCTATGTGGCGATCGATAAATTCCGAAAAGTATTGATATATATACAAGTTCGCCTCATTCAGTTTGTTATATCCGCTAGCCTCGGGCCAGATATGTCGAATCCAAGGCATAATGCTCAACAATCTTCCATAGTCATCGGCATTGCGTTGAAATTGTATGCCCAATTGAACAAGTTTCAGTAGCCTGGCCATTTCAGCCCTGGGGACTCGTTCGTTGTAGACAATGCTAAAGTGACTATTGGCTGAGAAGGGATTGAAAAACAGCGGCAATTGTATTCTATATCCGCCGGGCTTGACCAGCTGATGCTCATGCTCGTAGCGTGGACCGTTGCGTATGAGATCTAGCATGTCGGTAATCTCCTCCTTGATGATCAGCTCCAACTGATCGAAGCGACGACCAAATCCAAAGTCACGCAGATAACGTAGAATGAAGCGCCGCTGTTCCTTCCACAGAACTCCCTCCTGGAAGAATATGCCTGAAAATCATACACATAACTTATGATATATTATATATTAAATGATTATTGCAATCTAATTGATGTCAACATAATTCATGCCTGAGAACTCTTATCGAACCCAAAATGTCTGGCAACAAACGCAGAACCGCAACAAATTGAGAAGATGTTTTTTGATGTTTTTATATAGGTGTCTGCTGAGACACATTTATTACTAAGCGCCTGATAAGGATTTACTGAAAATATAATACCCACTTCTAATTAACAAAAGCTATTGATAGCCCTGCTTGACAATAGAATAATTATAAATATTGTAAATACAAAGAGTAGGGTTTTTGTTGATAATTTGAAATAATCTGTTGACATGATCTACACGAGTAGTACATGACGTTTATTAGATTAGATTTGCGAACAGAGAAAGAAAGGTGTGTGTCAGAGAGACAAGCGTGTTGGAGTTTGGAATATGCGACTGGAATATACCGTAAGCTCTTTCAATTATGCGTACCAGCCAGTATCGGCTGGGGATCTAGGATATAAAGGATTTAAGATTCTATAACCCACCTCGTACACAATCGCCTGAATCTCGCATTTTACCCAAAAAGAGACAGGGTCGTCCATCGTAAGCTTGATTATTTAAGATCTCGCGTACGCCTTCTCCGTTGTGCACCACGGCGACTGGATATTTGCCCACATATAGACCAATAATGTCCGACTTGTACCACTTGCTGAGTGATAGAGCTGCCTTGTGTAGGTATTTATAATTGATCAGCAGCAAGAATAGATAGCTTCCGAAAAAGGGCAAACGTGGAGGACCTAAGGGATTAAACTTGAGTTATTCACACGCGAAATCCAACTCGACTTTGATTGGCTAACCCGGCGGAAATCCTGCAGGACGACCAAATACATATTTATATGACTGATGTATAAATATGATCGACACCACTGAGAGTAGGAGAAGAGTTAACATTTTGCTTTCGTTTCGAGCCAAGTTCAAAATAATACTAAGCCTTTCCAACGAACGACCGCTATTAAAGTACTAATAGTCAGATAATGTCGTAAATGCACTTTAGAACTCAAAATGATAAGTGCAGTAGCTGTTGAGACATCGATTCACAACATCCAGTTTTTCTCGATAGAGGTAGTACATGTGAAAAGGTTTAGTTCAGCCTGTGATCCTTATCTGTCACACGTGCAATAGATTGCAATAAAAAATGAACTTATTCTAATGAGTTCAGATTATAAATAATAACAAATAAACAAATTAATCAATATACATTTTCATACCCTTATAATCGGGGTATTATATTCATGGGGTTAAAGCTGTTAATGCTAGATGATAGGCCTTATAAAAACTTTCAAATTTTTCGGTTTTTTGCCAATTATTAGATTAATTCCGTTATTGCTAGATGATAATCCATATAAAGAATTCATAACTTTTTTTTTTTTTTTGGGTATCTCCTAGTCGAGCAGTCTCCACAAGATTCGAATCTACTGTGACACATGGAACTGATGTTCATGCAGATAACACATGTGTTCAGATTAATTTGCGTGCTCTTATACAAATTAATTGAAAATAGTATATACAATACACATATGATTAATGATTTATTTTGCTCTCAGTTGAGTTATTTACTAATCACCGATGTCGTCGAGGCAAGATCAACATCAATCATTGTAGACATTGAGACGTTGACGTTTTGTTCCGTTTTGCAGTTGACATTGTAGAGCTGTCTATAGACAATAGCTTCCTCCAATTATCAGCAATTATGATGCGCTTATACGAAACTGAAAGCGTACTTATACTAAATACTTGGATCATGAACATATCAATTAAGGGGTATCTACTAGCCTTGCTCGCATTCGCTGAGCTTTCTCTTTAGGCAGTTGCGCTTGAATTTGAATATTTGTCTTTCTTATTGCTTTCTAAATTGACTATCAATTTTGGTGAGATTTGTGATAGTTATCTATATCATTATAGCATTTGAACTGATTAAATAATATAAGCGATAAAATCAATTTAATATGTGCTAGGCAGCCGCTTAAGCATTTTGAATATTGTTGTCCTCGCTTACCATAAATTGTTTGCTTTCCCAGGGAATGGCAAAATCTTAGTGATGTGCTTAATGTTGTTTTGCTCGATAGTAGCTCATTCCATTTCGATAAGTAAATGCAACTTTCTAGAGCGCTAAGCTCAAAATTTCAAACTCAATCCAATCAAAACTTTCGATAAAAGGAAATTTCAAATACAAGTATTTTTTTGTAAATACTTGTACAGCGTAAAAAGGTATTGATTGCAGCTCTGTATATTGTACATTGTAATTGATATTAAAGCATAATCTCCACTGAAACCGACAAAATAAAAAAATAAATAACAAATGTAAATATAAATATGTAGGTGTCGATTCTCCAATGCGAAACTGGGAGTTCTCGGTGGCTATTAACATCGCCACTCCTCTTTTGCTCAAATGTCTACTCGCCAATTCCAAACTAATGCTAATAATTCAATGACAATTAAATAGAAATTGCGATTCTTGAAACAAAAATGTTTTGATGGATGTGTGAACATATGTCCACATATAATAAATTCTTGAAGCTGCTGCCACGTGCGTTTGCTTACAGGTCAAAAGTATTTGATACCTTGAACCCAATAAAAATGGTAAATTTCTAGCTTTTATAGGTTTTGCGATAGACGCGTTCACACAGACGGTCAGACGGACGGACAGCTCGCCTCAGCTCGTCGCCTTGATCAAAAATAATAATAATAATAAAGCACTTGATGACGTCTGCCACGCCCCCTTTCTGGCTTTTGATTTTTAATGGGCTCAAGGTATCAAATACGTTTGGGCTATTAGCAAAAGCACGTGGCAGCAGCGCCAAGAATTTTGCTTTATATTTTTATTTTTTATTGCTATATTGTGTTTTCATTATCAGCTTTAGTTTAGAATTACCGACTAAACTCTGGATTTTGCCTCCAGGCAAAACGACGAACATTTATATTTTAATTTTTTTCGTTTTCAATAGAGATTTTGCCGTCTAACAGTGATAGACAAATTTTTGGGTTTTCACATTTTATTTTATTTATTTATTTTAATTTAACAAATATGGCTATTTTTGAAAGAACAAGTTCAAAAATGCAATATAGTTTTGCATAGTTTTATGCTAGATTCAAGTTGTGGTCGCAGGTTGGACAGGTTTCGGGAGTGTTCCTAGTCGGGCCCAAGAATAGAGTTTTCTTACTTAGTAAATATTGGCTCGTGGCATTACGAACGCTCTTTGAGTTGTACCCAGTAATCTGGAGGCGTTAGAACCAGCCCGACCTCATTCTTGGATAGATCAGGCAAGCTGTCGCCCGGGGCTAGAACGTAGTCAAAGTTCTGCAACATGGCTGTGGTTATTAGGAAGAGCATATTCCGTGCAAAGGTCTCGCCGGCACACAATCGTTTGCCAGCTCCAAAGGGCAGGGACAAGTCCTTCTTGAGGCACAAATTGCCTTGTTCGTCCAGAAAACGTTCGGGTCTGAAATTTTCGGGATCACCCCAAATTCGCTTGTCCATGTGCATGGCATATAGACTGGGAATGACTAGGGTGTCCTGTGAATAACATATTATTTGTATATATCATATTATTGTGATCAGTTTATAGGGAACTTACCTTGGGTATACGGTAGCCCATGAGCTCAATGTCTTCGAGAGCTTTGTGTGGCACATCGGAAGGTACCAAGGTGTCGATGCGCATGGTCTCTCGTATCGTTGCCTCAGTATAGGGCATCTTCTCACGATCGTCCAATGTGGGCAGGCGTCCACTGCCCACCACATCATCGATTTCGCGTTGTATGCGCTTCGTGACCTCGGGATTGAGCATGAGGTACTGCACAATCAGTGTTGCTTGGTTGCCGAGTGCCGTGAAAGCGGGAAACGAGAAATCGATGAGGCCCATGATGAACTGTTCGCGATTGAAGCCGTATTCTTTGGGCAGATCCTTCTTCATTTCGGCTATGTAGATATCAATGAAATTGCGCTCGAAGTTTTCATCGTAAGTAAGTAAATGGCGATCGACTATTTCTGCAAAGTATTGATATATAAACATGTTCGCCTCATACAGTTTCTTATATCCGCTGGTCTCGGGCCAGATATGTCGAATCCACGGTATGATGCTCAACATTCTTCCATAATCATCGCCGTTGCGTTGAAATTGTAGTCCAAACTGAATTAGTTTTATTAGCTTGGCCATTTCGGGTCTCGAAGTCCGCTCGTTGTAGACAACGCTGAAGTGACTATTGGCAGCGAAGGGACTGAAAAATAGAGGCAGTTGTATTCTATATCCACCCGGCTTGACCAGCTCATGCTCGTGCGCGTAGCGAGGACCGCTGCGTATGATCTCGAGCATGTCGGTAATTTCCTCCGCGATGACATTCTCCAACTGATCGAAGCGACGACCAAATCCAAAGTCACGCAGATAACGAAGAATAAAGCGACGCTGTTCTTTCCACAGAATTCCATCCTTAAAGAATATGCCTGAAAATAATATTTGTAGATTATATTTATTGTTATGGCAATCTTGTATAATTTCACTTTCAGACACTGTTTACCGATAATGATTCTCACACAAAAAAACAAAAAAATTAAAAAAATAAATAAAAAAAATTTTTAACCAATAAAAATGAAAAATGATCAATTAGCGTCCTACCTCAACAAATTGAGCAGATAGTGGCTCTACAGAAACCTAATTAAGATTAGTGCCCAAATAAGTGAGGCATTATTTAATGCCTGATAACGATTTATGAAAGGACTGACAAATTTTGATGCGTCATTGTGAATAGCTGAAAGCATATCTTCTAATGACGTATGGATCCTTATAGCCTACCTCGAACACAAACTTCAGGATCACGGATTTTGCTCAAGTAGACAACGGGTCGTCCATCGCAGAGCTGATTATTCAGGATCTCACGAACTGCCTCTCCATTGTGGACGACGGCAATTTGAAACGATCCCACATACAGACCAATAATGTCCGACTTGTACCACTTGCTGAGTTGTAAAACGGCCTTGTGTAGGTATTTGTGATTGATCAGCAGCATAAAGAGATAGCTGCCGAAGATGGGCAATCGTGGAGGACCTGCAAGGATTCAAGGATTAGGAAATCACACGCGAAATTCGATTCAGACTCTGTTTGTCTAACCCGGTGGGAATCCTTCAGGACGAGCGACTGCATATTTATATAGCTGATATAAAAATATGAGCGTCACCAACGTAAGTAAAACAACAGTTATCATTTTGATTTGTCCCGACTTAAGCTCGAGTCAGTACTGAGCTTTTCGAACAGATGGCACGTCTATAAGGTAGCATTTTTCTGATAGACTTTAGAACTCAGAAATGGAAAAATTTTTTTATAACGATTACGTCTGCGACACAATCTCTGTATATAAGACCAACTAAAGAATGGTGGTTCGATATGAGATTAAGAGGCTCGTCTAGACTATAAAAAATATAAAAATTAAAAAAAAACATAAACAGCTTGACTCTTGCACATGGTGAATAGAATCATTAAATTTCGAAAAAAATAAAATACGCAAAAGCGTGCCAGACAGCTTAGTCCGACTAGCAGATACCCTAAGCCCAAAAAGTATTGCTTGCCTGATATATTGACAAGAGATTGCTATCTACTCATATGACATCTGTAAACACCAATAAAAACAGTTTCTAGATGTCAAACGGATAGACATGGAACATTCTAAGATATCATAGATGTCGTCAGCTTACATTTAAAGTCGAGCTCCGTGGCAACTAAAAATAATAAGTATATAATCAGCTCTTTATTAGTCTGAGCGTTTAATAATGGTACAGTTTCAATATTTCTTTTTAATTGAACAATTTAATTGATATTTTGCAGCAGAAGCATGAATTTCATTCTTTTTGTTCGGCTTAGCAAATAAATACGTTTTATATAAATGGAGCGCTCGCTCACGTTGACTTTGCGCTTTCTGGAGAGATTAAAATGCGTTGTTTATTTATGTGAATTAAATTTATATTAAATATTTTTATTATTTTGTATTTATGTAGATTAAATAAATATTAAATATTTGGATTATTTTTGTTGATGTTCTTATATATACTACAAAATTGGTTGATTTTTTTGTTCTTATTTGGATTAATTTAATAGTAAAGCGTGTGTAGTGTTTACTTACGTATTAATATATATTAAACATATTTATTTATACACCTATGTAGATTAAATTATTATTAAATATGTTTATTTATACACCTTTGTAGATTAAATTAATATTAAATATCTTTTTATTTTTCATATTTTTTTATTACTACTTTACTTTAAATTAGGGATCAACATTTTATTATATTGTACTAGTTTATTAACTTATTTTTCTTGCATTTTCGCCGGTGATCTATGAGCTGTGGGCGAGGTCAGATCAATCTCGATGATTGGCGTCATCGAAGCGTTGGCATTCTCCTTTTCTTTTGCCGATGGCACAGAAGAGAATAGCTGCCGCCATTTTTCAATGCTGGCGCTGGGCTCGTTCAAACGTGACCAAAGTGTATTTAAGGCCTTTACATCATAGGCATCACAGTTAAAGGGTAGCCACTCGCCTTGCTCGGGCCTCACTGCAGCTCCTTTTATACGGGCGGGCAATGCCTTTAGATTTATATAGGTGTTGGTTGCTTCACTCAGAGTGCGCACGCTGCAAGCAGATGGAGAATTGATAATTTAAATAGATAAACGAATGTTTCCTTGCACTCACAAGCCCATCAGTTCGTCTCGGCGTTTTTTCTTCGTAGCTAATTCCGCCTGCATTTCACTCAAGTTTTGTTGCTCTCTGAGCAACTTGTCGCGTATTGCTTGCTCAAGTGCTCTGCGATTCTCTTGATCCTCTTTACGTTCGTTTGATATTTCATTTAACTTATCTAATTTATGTTGCTGGCGCTTTATAATTTGATGTTTGGCAGCTGTGTACAAAATAATATTTAATTCATATTTCAATTCCAGTTGTAAACAATTTTAGTTACCGATTTTGCTGTGAAACTTGGCGCTCTGCTTAGCTAGTGCATTCTCCTGTTGCTGCAAGCTTATATCATTTTGCAACATTGTCATTAGACGTTTGCGCGTGTCAATTTGTTTTGCCATGCTTATTAGTTGGATGATTTCAGAAAAAATTTAAATAAATAGCGCTACAAACGCTCGTATATCAAAGCGACGCTTCGTTCATATCTGGAGTTGCCAGACTGGTAAGATTCTATTCCACTTCACATTAGAGATGAGCACAATTCACGCAACTGCTACTTTTAATATATTACCAACAACCAATAATAATATTGTCAAATTGTCATTCGGTAAAATTTTAAATGTAATTTGAATTGCTAGTGAAACTAATCAGAGCTAAAAATATAAATTTGGATGAAAATTTAAAATTGATTTGCGTTGCCAGAAAGTATTTGATTTGAGCGCTCGAGAGCGCCAAGTGTGGCCGCATATCGCACACATCGTATAGAAAAACTATCGATTGCATGGCTAAAATTATCATACTGATAGCCGGCAAAAATTGCAAGTGAGAGGCGTCATTGAGATTTGCAAAAATTTGAGAATAAGTGAATTTTAATTATTGCTGCACATAAAATATTAATGCGTATATTGCATACAGCAAACGCGTTACGCTCAGTATTCTGCCGCGGCTATAGCGTTAGCACTCCAATTAGAACTGTAAGTACATATGTATGTACGTTGTGCTTAGATACCGGTGACAGGGGCGTAGCAAACAAGTTTTTTTTTAGTAGATTTTCGTGAACAAAGGGAATAGATGGATGGATTCTAAAAATAAACGAGACATTTGCATAAAAATCATTTGTGTTGCCATCGAAAGCGCTTGCTTGCAAATATCTATACATATATAACGGTTAATCTGTGTTAAATCAGCAATGGCATCGAAAGAGAGCAGAGCATCCACTTGTTGGTCGCCTTTATTTTCACGCACAAGGTCACGCTGTTTGCGATGTCATTGCGCCATAGCATTGATGACGTCGCAAATTTGAATACCTTCTCTCTTATCAGCGTGTGCCATATTCGGCAGCTGGTGATACGAAATTTTGATTATGTTTCTTTTTATTGTCGCTAGCAATTGCAGATGCTATTCTGTTGTTTATTTTATGCAGTATATTTTCTATTTATAGATTAGAATATGTTTATTATTATGACTAATGAAAAAATGGCTAGGTTCAGGGCTGGACAGCTATGTGAATATTATTTTGTTTATTCTTATGATTGTTTATATATTTTACAGGTGCTTCTTAGGTAGACGATAAGATAAGACAAAGTAATAATCTCGTCAGGTTTTAAGATTAAATTTTATATTTATACGTTTTATGACTAAAAATAAATAAAAAAAAAAAAAAATTTAGAGTTAAAAATGTAATATTCAACTTCAAAAACCCTGATGGCAATAACATAATGCATTTCGTAAACAAAAATGAAAAAGTATGCATCAGCTTAGCTTTAAAATTTCAATCAATTATATTCTTGGCATTATATTGATGAAGGTTTTATTATTTTTTTATTGGGCCTTGCAAACGTCTACAATCAGTTTTATTTAGAGGAATGATTAGCACGAGAGCCAAATCAGTTGCTTCAATCAATTTGTGTCATGCGCCCAGGTTTACAGTACAAAGTTTATTTGTGTCGATTTGGAGTATTATAAATAACGTGAAATTTCGCGTTCAGGTAGCGAATGGGGGCTCCAATACGCTGCAATCAATTGATTCATTCAGTTTTATGTTTCAGATGGCAACGGACATCAGGTTTAATGCGTCGCTCAGTCGCACGGATCCGCAGGTGCAGCCGGTGTTAATTATCGGTCAGCTGCGACATTTGAATCTGTTAAAGTTCAGCCAGCTAGCTGATAAATTGGAGCCACGCGTAAACGAGGAGACATTTAAGAACGCTATCGCCTGTCTGCATCCGGCGCCGACGGACAAGTGTTCGCTCTATCTGGATGTGGCCACAGTCGCCGCGCTGCCACTGAAGGCATCGCGACACAATACCGGCTCGCGGGCTCATTCGATAACGCGCCTGGTCAAGAACCATGTGCTCAACGTGAACGAGGAGAGCGTTGTGCTCGTCTGCGAGCGTGAGAACCTCTTTGCCAGCGCGTGTGCCGTGGTCCGTGCCTTTCCACTTTACTCGCGCAAAACGGGCAACGGCAACGGTGGCAAGTCGCCAAGCAGTGAGATTGGCGATGGCCAGCCATCGCGCTCTGTGGTCAATGTGGAATTCGTTATCATTGACAAGGATGGCTGCGTGGAGCAGGAGCCCCTCAGCCAGGACGACATCAATTGCCTGAACGAGACGGCGCGCGGGATTCGACTTGCCGCACGCATTGTGGACACGCCCTGCAACGAGATGAACGTAGATCACTTTATTGAAAATGTCAACGAGTTTGCCAAAGAGCTTTCCATCCAGCCTCAAGTCATTCGCGGCGAGGAGCTGCGAGAGCGCGGCTTTGGCGGCATCTATGGCGTTGGCAAGGCGGCAGCTGTACCCCCAGCTTTGGTTGTGCTCTCCCACGAGCCGAAGGGGGCACAGGAGACGATTGCGCTGGTTGGCAAGGGCATTGTCTATGATACCGGCGGCCTGAGCATCAAGGGCAAAACCGCCATGCCGGGCATGAAGCGGGATTGCGGCGGTGCAGCTGCTATTCTGGGTGCCTTCTATGCGGCCGTTAAGTGCGGCTTCAAGGATAACCTGCATGCCGTCTTCTGCTTGGCCGAGAACTCGGTGGGTCCGAATGCCACGCGGTAAGTTTGTATCTCATTTAGCTGGAATAATTAATCTATTTGCTTGTTGATTGCAGTCCCGATGACATACACACCCTGTACTCGGGCCGCACCGTCGAAATCAACAATACGGATGCCGAGGGTCGTCTGGTGCTAGCCGACGGCGTTTGCTATGCCAACAAGGATCTTAAGGCAAACATTATACTTGATATGGCCACGCTGACGGGCGCTCAAGTGAGTAAATATTGTAAAGGATTCATTTAGATATAGCTATGTATATCCTATGGGTAACTTAAGAGATTGCTAAAATTTCTACCATTGCAGATTAACTAACTAATTGATTTGTTTTTAATAATCAGCTCAGCTTTAAGTATTGTCCAGTTAATCATTCTACAGCCTTAAAAATTTGATACTGTCGAATGTCTTATATTTAGAATAATCTAAAATGTACTTAGCGCATTTGATAATATTTTATTTTGTATTTAGTATTTACTTATTGATATTGCTTCTTATAACTTTTCAAGTATCACATGCATATACTATTAGCTTAGGAATGTTGATGTACGATGTAGGAGCATTTTCGAGTATCCTTCACTGCCAGATATATTTTAGTTTTATATCATAGATCCTTAGCCTTAGATCTCTTTTAGTCTTATACTTGTTTGAGCCTCAGATCCCTTCAAGTCTTATATCCCTTGCGGTCTTACATCTCTTTCAATCTCTTTTAGTCTCTGTTTCAGTCCCAAAACTCTTTCAGTCCAACGTTAATTCGCTACCAATAGGTGATAAGGGCGTTACAATGACTGCTTATCCTTTCCCTACAACAATTTTAGATACCCATTTTAGTATCCATTCCTTATGCATTCATTTCTTATCAAATTTCTATCAGCTAAGCAAAGTAGTTTTCGTCCTGCTTGGCCTGACGAATGGCATTGGGGTCTGGGCTGCATATTTTTTTTAAACGTTTCTAAATGCAAAATTTATGCCACGCTTTATAAAAGTCACGAGGTTAATTGGCAAAAATAAATTGCAAATTTGCTTTTTTTTTTGGCGGCAACTTGAAGCGGTTGCAGGAGCAGGAGTAGGAGCAGCAGCAGGAGCAGGAGTAGCAACAGCAGCAATGGCTGCTGCGAATGCACAACAGCAACAATGAAGGCAGCGAGGCAAACCCGTTTTGCGGTTGTTGCCATTTTTGGTGGGGCAAAGGGACGAGCGGGCAGCGGTGCCGTTGAAGGCATTGGCTGCGATGCTGCACAATTACCATAAATCTTGGATGCAATTTGCTTAAAATATGATGCCAATTTGCGTTATTTGTGGTTCGATGGGAAATAAATCGAAGCTGGTCAGGGATAGCGAACAGGACAAGGCGCAAAGCGCAGTGAGCACTGCTGTCCCATCCTGTCCCATCGATAACAAAGAAAAACTCAGCCAAACTCGTTTCGAGTGCTACTAAAATTGTTGAGCCAACCTAGTCAACACTTTTCATTTGGAGAGTTTTCTCTAAAATTGTTTAGAATTTGCTTTGACGCTTGTTGTATTTAATTTCATTACACACTCACACACACATACACTTCGATGCACACACACACACAGGCAACAACTGAAACACTTTAGCAACATGCAATAATATTAATTGCCAACATTGGCGCAACTGCGACTCCAGCAACAACAGCAACAAACAAATTGCAGCAAAGGCAATAACGTCATACATTTTACATAAAGGGGCACTTCAGGATACCCTCTAGAAATATGCAAATTGTTATGACAAATAATAACTTGAGAGACTTTTATTTAATTTTAACAATTTCTTTGTTTGTCAAAACTTTAAATTAAACATTTTTCTTAGAGAGATTTTCTATTGAAGGCAAATATGTTTTTAATAGTTATGGAGACCTTTTGCTGTACTTGTACTATTTATAAAGCATATTCTCTTTTATTGCTATTATATCAAACACTTAAAGCACTTGCAAGTTGAGCTAATATGCCATTTGCAGCAGTTTTTTACGGGGTATATTGAAACAAGTAACAAACAGCAGCCAACACTTTTGTGCTTTTACATTTTATGTTGCTGCTTGTTACACCTATTGTTGCTATTGTTGTTGCTGTTGTTGTTGTTGTTGCTGTGTGTGTTGCTTTCATTTGTCCAGCTGTAGTTTAACACGCGCTGTTAGAGTCCTTGGCTGGTCTTGATGCAATTGCAGCTACTCCTGCTGCTACTCCTGCTACTCCTGCTACTGCTGCTGCTACTCCTGCTGCTGCCGTGGTCCATGGCTCGCTGTTGTTTTGGGTGTTGCCTGTGCTAAATAACCTTGCACCTTTTTATTGCTGGTCGCGTCGGAAGCTCGCAATTTTGGCTGTTGCAAACCATGCATCGCATCGCCGCCTGGCCGTCCCATTGTTCTGCATTCAGCCGCCTGCCGCCCTCCCATCCCCACCCCCCAACCGCCCAACATGTTGCCACCTTAACGATGTTTGGGTTGCTGTGCTGTTTTATTGTTAGCACATTCGACTTGAATATTGCATGTTTTCTATCAGCTCGGATGGCCGGGCCATTAAAGCTCTCTTATGTTGCTCTCCTTTATTCTTTCGTATACATATTAAATTTGTTAGCTACACTTAATACTCTTGCCTCTCTTTCTCTCTCTCTCTGTACTTACAGGGCGTTGCAACGGGCAAATATCATGGCGCCATATTGACAAACTCAGAGCCATGGGAATCGAAGGCATTGCAGGCCGGACGCAAATCCGGCGATTTATTGGCGCCCATTATTTATTGCCCCGAATTGCATTTCTCCGAATTTGCATCGGCCATTGCTGATATGAAAAACTCTGTTGCGGTAAGTACCCACTATTCTACTACTATAAAAAAGAAAACTAAAAAAAAAAAAACAAAAATGAAAATAGTAGTGCTTGACAAGCAAAGGCCACACATCAAACAATCCATACAAACACACGCACACACACACATGCCCACTTTTATACCTTCAAGGCATTTGATTGTAAAAAAAAGCAGAAGCAGTAGAGATCGTTTTTCATGCCCCTTTTTTACCCAGACTCAACTCTGGTTTTGTTGCAACAAATTTGGCACTTTATTGCCAGCAAAGAGTAAGCCTAAAAGTGTTGTCTTTAGACCTCACTTTTCATTGTTCAAAAGAAATTAGTCTAGTTCAGTAAGACTACTAATACTGCTTTCAATGTATCCTAAACGATTTATTTCGAAATTGCTTCAACTCGAATGATTTTCCCCAAGTATTGCAGTATTTTCTTTAAGATTTATAAAAAATTAATAACTTTAAATCTTTTTCAAATTATATTATAATTATTATATATTATTTTCCTTAGTATTATATACATATTAAAATATTTATAAATATAATTATATATTAATTATAAAAAAACTATAAAAATAATCATATTATTAAATACATAGTCCTTTAGCTTTGATTATATACATTTTTATATATTTATAAATATAATAATGAAATATATAATTGATTATATTTTGATATATTTATATATCACATTTACGTCCAGAAATTCCTATAAAAATCTCTCATAATAAATTCCAAAAGAATGTTTTGGTAAGCTAATAAAGTTTCACGTCAACTTTTACTTTTCACAAGAAATATAGCTCATCCGAAATGCACACACACACACACACACATAAAGAGAAAGACTCATAAAAGTGTGATGTATGTGTGTAGCACACAATTTTAATTAACTTTATCAGGGTCAGTCGAGGTTTATTTTCTATTTTTTTTTATCGCCGCAATGTTGCGAAAAATGATGGACGTCATGTTCGGTTTAAAGATTGATTAGTATTACTGTGATTTATGCTAGCTTGCACACACACACATGCACGCACACACATGGTGCATACACGCTCTTCTGCTCACATGTATCAAAAACTTTGGCGTTCAATCTATGCTTGGGCAAAAGTATTGGGTGTGTCAAAGGTAGGGTGGGGGACGGGGGCGGGCTGAGCATCGGAACTGCTGCTGCTCCTGCCGCTGCGTAGGTGCCTCAAGCTATGCCACAACAGCAACCAAATCGAGTTACCTTATTGTACGTCTAAAACGCTTCGGATCAATGGTCATTCATCATTGTCACGCCATGGGCGACTGCCAGCAGTATACACACACACACACCCACACACACACACATAGTTGGCCCGCCTGGATGCGTAGAGGTGTCTAGGGTGGAGGTCAAGTGGCACGGCTGGTTACTGGCTGCCTGCCCATTACCTGCATCACTCGCTAGCCGCCTGTCATCTGCCTGGCCCCAGTCCAACAAAACTGACCCCAACTGCCTCAACTGCCTCAACTGGCTGCCTGTCTGCCCGTTGGCCGTTGGCTGTTTGATTTTTCGACCACTTTGACGCTCGTTGTTATTGTCTTTACGGGCACACCAAAAAAAAAAAAAAAAATGTCAAGTAGCCCCAACGGTGCGTTACGCCCCCTTTTCTGCATTTGATGTGACATCAGCGACGCGCACTTTGTCAATTCGCCCGTGACAAAGTGCTTTAAACTCGAAATGCATTCAACTTTAAACTCGCCACGACTCGATTCGAGCTGTCTGCATATCTAACTCTCTTGCAGTAACATTAGCCGGGTTTTGATGAAAGACTTGCTTATGACTGATCTTGTATTGTTAGTTATATATGTATGTATGTATTTATATCTCTATATATTACCTTGATGATCCATAGAGCAGATTTTGATGTATTCTTACATGATTGCTAATGTAAATTGAAACGTAATTGAAGCACGTATTTAATTGTTGATATTCAATGTTTTTTTTTTAATGCTAAATAATTTTTTAATATATTTTGAAAATAATATACATATGTAAAATGCCTTAAAAAAGTTTTGTTAAATAAGTTTTTAACGTGAATTAGAGAAAGTTTAGAATATATATCCTTGAAAATGGAGTTGGAAATGGCCTTGAGTAGATTTGAAAGTAGTTATGAAGCAATATTTGATGATAGATTTGGATATAAATAATAATGTTGAATTGATTAAAAATATGCAAATAGATTTGAAAATCAATTACAAGTAGAGTGTAAAATAGATTTGAAAACAGATTTGAGAATGGGCTTTCACAATAGAGATTTCAGTATGGATATGTTATTTAATGAAATCCATTTGGATTTGTATTTAAATTTTATTTTATTTTATTTTTATAATACGCAAGGATTTTACCATTTTTTAAATTATGCAATCCCTTTCACTCTGAACATTTTTTATTTCATTTTGAAGTCTTCTTCAATCTTTGAATAAGCAGCACAATGTTTACAATATTTCAAGCCCATTTATCTATAATTAATCTTTTGATTGATCAAGCAGTAAATTAATTAGTTAATCAATCAGTTAGTCAATCAAAAATAACATATTTATTATACTTATTATACTTAGCATACATATGATATATAAATGACCTGAATAAATTGCCCTGATAATTGTGCTACCCCATGCATATCCACCTGCTAGGGTATATCTGCTAGGGTATATGATGCTGCTGCTGCTGCTGTGTGCCAAATTCTCACGCGTTGCGTTTAAATTACATGAATTTTTTCACTGTATGCGCTTTGGCAGCGCGACGCAGCTAGTTGGCCGCTAAATGGAGGGATTATGAGTGTTGTTAGCGGTTGGCGGTTCGCGCTTCGAGGCAGCGCCCGCACTTTTTTGCTTCCTCATTTTTTTCGCCGTTGTTGGCTCATTTTGACGGGCAGCTAGCTTGTGGGTGGATTGGTTAGCTGTTGTTGGCCATGGCTGGTCTAGTGTCCATTAGCCTGGCTTTTAAATAACTGACTGCAATTTGTTGTATGCCGTTTCTGATTTGTGTTCTGTGTGAGGGACTGGCCTATCATTAGCCATGTTGTGGTTGCGGTTAACACGTTGCGTAGATTTTTTGTTGCTGCTGCTGCCGTCGCTGCTGCGGCTGTGTTTAGTTGCTGATAGATGTAGTAAATTAAAAACTAAAATAGAAGAGTCAATGATTGGTTAAAAAGCATTTTTTAGTGTTGCTTTGATGTTTATTTCTGTAAAAAATATGGGCTTTTATAATATGAAGTATATTAATATTACCCAATAATACTTGTACGTAAACCACATTTTGATTTTATGATGAAATTCTTTGCACATAACTATTATATATTTGGAGTATTTTAGTTTATGTTTCCATAGGCAGAAGAGTAAAGAAAATAAAGACAATCAAATGATTTAAATGTCTCGAATGGTTTCTCAATTTGGAGACACGCGGCCGAGAAACACAGACGGCATTGTTGTTATTCTTCTATGCTGCGTGCGGCAAAGTTACTCAAATTTTATGACTGTGAAATTTTACCATTGTTGGTAATTGATTTTTATGTTAAATCGTAAAAAGCAGCCAGCGCACCGAGGCCAGAGAGCATGAATTTTAGATAAAGCCAACAGCGGCCGAGTCGAGCAACGTGTTGCGGTGTCTCATCTGTGGATGTTTGTGTCTCTCTCTGTGTGTGTGTGTGTGTCTGTGGGGGCGTATGCGTAATTGCTTTCTTTTGTCTCTGAGTATATTCAAGCACTCTAAACTGATGAGGATCTATGCAAAGCGGCAAGTAATCTAAATTGATAAGGGAGATTATATAAACTAATATATAAATTGTAATTTAAATTTATGATTTTTTAATTTTACACAACAATTTATATTTATACTTATGCTTATTTATGTATTATTATTTACCTATTCCTCTTTTCATATATTTAAAATTAATTTTTATAGTTTTTATTTATAGAATATCTATTTTATATTTGTAGTTAATTACAATTTATTTATTATAATTTATCATTGACAAATATCAATTTTGATTGGCTACGGCTATGACATCCGTTTGTCTTGATTTTCATAAATTCTCTTCAACATGCTCTGATCGCCTCTCACTGTTGCAGTTGTATTTGTGAGAGGCTGAAAGCTTTTTTAAATGAGGCTATCCTAGCTCATTTCTCATTCTTACTGCGAGAAAGAGAGAGCAAGCGGGACAACGATAGGTGTTGCTAAAAGCCGTGTCACGCGCTGCTGAGTGAGAGTGAGATGGCAACATATGCTCTTCGCTTAGGGTCATTCTGATTGGCTGTGCAAAAAGTGAAGGCAGAAATGATCATTATTAAGATCATCCGCATATCCTATATAAATAGCAATGTATAATAAATAATTGCAATTAATTAACTTAGCTCAGTTGCTTAATCATCCAACAAGTGTATTTGCCTGTCGGCATCTTTGGAAAATAAAGCGTTTCCCTTTCGATTCGTTTTCTTTTTGTTGATATTTTCTTTCCGCCCGAATTGCAGTTGGTAAATTTTTATTAAGCGATAGCATTTTAAATTCAATTGTACGTCGACTTTTTACGCTTTTAATGAATTAAATTGAACTTTTTATGCGCCAAAGTTTGTTTATTTTTATGTTCGTGTTCTCTTTTGTTTTTTGTTTTTATTTTCACTTTAACGCCGCGACCTCACGGCGCCAAATATGATATTGTGTTGGCGCTTTGTGTTTGTCTTGCTGTTGATTAAATAATGCCAACAGTTTATAAATAATGCTTGAGCTTAGTGCTTCGGCGGTTTAAATGCAGATTTTCTTAAGTCCCGGCCAGCCTGTTCGACCGTAAGTCACGTAATTTGCGCAATGCCCCGCTATTTCCGTTGCCTACTAACGGCTCGGTGAGGGGGCGTGGCCGGCGCTACTTCACTCCGACGACTTTGTTAACACAAATCTTTCCGCTTGTTATGTGTTGGTTTCCGCTCAACTTTTGCACGTCTCTTAGGCGAGCACGCTGAAAACCGTAAAGGAAAAGTGAAAGAGGGAAAATGCAAAAGTAAGGAAAATGAACCCAGCCGTCGCTGGCATTGACTGTTTCTAATATTTTCGTTTTGCTCTTTTGCCTTTCGTCCCGCCACAGGGTGAAAACTTTTCTTTTTTTTTTTTTGTAAATCGTCTCGCGACATTGGGAGGAAAATTGAATAAAAAACGGTTGTCGCTTTCCTCGGTTTGGCTTGGTGCTGCAAATCCTTGCGACGCCCATCGAATGAATGTGTAATTGATACTGAAACCCAGTCAAAGGCATCCAATACATTTTCTGCCTGAAGGCATTGCGTTTGCCCACCGACACGCCCAGTGCCGTCCACGTGCAGCACGTGGAAAGTGTTACAACGTCTGTCATTGATATCAGGCGTTGTCTCGCAAGTTGAATGCTTATCTTAAGTGTTTGTTGCTTTAAGGATTTAACGACCTCTTTAAATTCGGACTGCAATTGAAAGCAAAGTTTCTGACTGATTTCCTTTTTCGTATACCCCATTGAGAGAGAGAGATGGAGAGGGGAATTGGGATATTGATTGAACTTTAAGCTCTTGTGTAAGCAAATTTTGGCATTTTTTCATTGATACTCTGCAGCTTGGCAACTCGGTCAGGGTATCTCTCCGTCAAGCACACTTACTCGCATTCGATTGAAATAGAAAAAAAGCAGCGTGAAAAATAATGAGCATTTCACTTAAATTTTCCGTGTTTCATTCTGGCTGTTCGCTTTTGAAGTACTTTGCGTTTCTCTGCTGCTTCTCTAGCTCTTCTCTATTATATATTTCCTTTTATCGGTCCATTTTACATTTGGCTCTGCAGTGATTCTTTTGTTTCATTATTTTTACATTTTTAATTTAAATTTCGATATTGTTTCTGATGTATTTTATTCACTCTAATCGATTTTTGTGCTGTTTAATTGTTTCTGTCATCGCTTTTTATTCTTGTTTTGATTATCGCTTTGCGTGCAGTTTACATTTTTTGCTATTTATCTCTGTTCGCTTCTCATTTCGGATAGCTCTTCATATTGCTTCTCTCTTAATATCTGTCTTTTACTAATTGTACTATTATTCCTTCTTTAGTCAGTTTTTAGACGGTTGTAGTTCTCATGTTGTTGTCCTATTACTTAATATTTGGCTTTTAACTCTATTCCTTTTATTCGGTTATTGATTCCAATTTCAACTCAACTTCTCTACTTAACCTCACTTTGTTCTTTCGCTACGTACTTAACTTCTCACTTAGCTTCTCTCCTCTCAGGTTATTATAACTCTCACTTACGTATTTTACTCTTACTTCTAGTCAACATCTATGCAGCTCTCTCTTAACCTAACCTTTACTTTATCTACTTGTTAACTTGTCTAATACTCTACTACATATTTCACTTTTCACCTAGCTTCTCGCTTTTTTGTTGACCATAACTCTCCGCAACATAGGGGTATTCCAACTCCTAGTCAGCTCATGTTACTTCTATCATTTTCGTACATTTGCCTCTCCATTTGCTCAATGTTCCGCCCCTCACTTCTCTTCACTTCCCATTTAGCTTCTCGCTTCTCTCTCAATGCCATCTTGTATAACTAGTTCGCATTGGCTTACTCTGTTCCTCATATTGCTGGCAACGTTTAGTTTTTAATTACAGTTCACCTGCGATTTGGGCCGCAAGAGTTGCATTGATTTGGTCTGTTAATTAAAATGCACGTTAATCGAAATCGAAACGGGATGCGCTCGGTGGCGAATAGCGTCAAATCAAAAATAGCTATAGAGTTAGGTATGTGGCACACGTGGCGTGATTGACAGCGGAGCGTGGGGCATTGTGGCATGGGGCACGGTCTGGTCACGTAGCCGACCGCAATTAGTCGCCGACCCAATGCCAAACTTGATGTGTGGCCAACTGGGCTGGGATGGCTGGGATATTGGGTGCGTGGGCTTGTAGGCGTGTGGGCGTGTGCGCTTGCTATTCGGCTATTTACAAAAGGTTCACACAATCAATGCGTTGCGTAATGCAATCAATGCTAATGACATTATGTTGACAAATGTTTGCCATTATTGATGAAAGCGCATGGGCCGCATTGGCAGTCGGTTGACTGAGCTGATTTTAGCGTTGAATGTATCTATCTATCCCAGCTCCAGCCAAACACAATGAGCAAACTTGAAAGCCTTTAATGAAAATTAACGAGACATGGGGCATGCACGACGCATCACTGAGAGCACCTTTACCTTTGCGTAGATAAAAGATAATTGTCTGTAATTTTGATATAAAAGAGCTGAATTCAGTTTGATGAGTTGTATTTCTATATAGAATTGTCGTCTTAGTTTACCTTAATGTTTCTTATGTGTAGTTTTTAAAATAGTGCCATGGATCGGTAAAACTATTTGAATTGAATTGAATTGAACAAAAAAAAAAATAAATAAATAAATAAAATTGAAGAAATTTGTAATAAAAAAATAATAATAATATATAAATGAAAAAAAAAAATTAAAAAAAAAAAAATAAAAAAATTAAAAAATAAATTAAATAAAAAAAAAAATAGGAAATATTAAAAATAGGAAAATAATAAAAGAAAAAATAAATTAAAAAATATAAATAAATAAAAAAAAAAAACATTTAAATAAATAAAAAAAAAATAAATAAATAATAAAAAAAAATATAAATAAAAAAAAAATATAAATAAATAAAAAAAAAATACAAATAAATACAAAAAAAAAAATAAAATAAAATACTAAAAATAAATTTTAAAAAATTGTTATTTTTAAATTAAAATTAAATACATAACTTAAAAATTAATGGTCGAAAATATATGGACTTTTTTTATATTTTTTTTCCATAAGTTAATAGTTTATTGTTTTTAATTTTATTTCAAAATATACATATTTTTAAAATGTATTAATTTAAGTCTATCATATCAAATTATGTTGTCTAATTACTTTGCCAATTCACTAACCAAATTATTATATACATATGTAACTGTTTGATAATATTTCATGTCATATCACTGACGACAATGTCAAAAGTATTGGCTAAAAATAATATAAATCTCGTTAGGTCGTTTGACAAATAATTTGTTAATTGGAAACAATTCAATTAGACAGGCATTCAGAATGCATGGCAGCATTTTAATTGGGCTGTTTCTAATTGACACACAAATATAAGCACATCTATTCACGTATAAGAATATAAAGCAAATGGATTCAATTACATTAAATTTGCTAATTTGATAGCAAACTATTCAAACTTGAGGCATCATTTCATTTTTTTCCCTCGTGCACATTTAAAAAAATGTTGCGGCAAGTTTGATAACAAAAGGCAACACAAGTTTGTTAACAGTTAAAAAGCGCCAAAAGCAGTTGAAACATCTAAAGTACTGGCTAAAGCGACAACATCAATAACAACAACAACAATTGTATGAATAATAAGAGCAACAACTATATTGCGGTAGCAATCGTTGGCTTGAATAGACTTTAAACTTCCGTTTCATGACGAAAGGCTTCTCATGTGCGTGTGTGTGTATTTATGTGTGTATGTGTGTGTGTGTGTGATTTTCATCTTGGACTATCACACGTTGTCATGCAATATTCTGTGTAAGACTTCTTTTGCTGTTGTTGTTGTTATTGCTCTCGTTGTCCTTTCTGCTGCTGAGTTCAGTTTCTTCTCTCTCGCTCTCTCACTCTATATATGTATATGTATGTGAGCATTAAGGGGCATATGTACAGCTTTCTTTAATATGTGTCACTGTGGGACGAGAGTATATAGAGAGTATGTAGAAAAATATCGAATATATAAATTTTTAAAATATATAAATATTTTTAAAATATTTTACATCTATTTTAATGCGACACTTTTTTAATAATCTCTTATTTAATTTACTTTAGACTCAAGTAACCCCAAGAATGTCTCTCAGACTATCTCAACCGATCCCATTGTGCTAGGCAATGGTATTTTATGTTTTCCATTTAAGCGTTGTAATTTCCGCCCAAGTTAGTAGAGCGACAGTTTCCGTTACGTGGTAGCTGGCATATAATTTAGGCATTAGCACATCTATAGAGATATTTATGTATGTGTCATGTGCATATATGTATATATGTGTGTGTGTGTTTGTGTGTGCAGATATATATATATTTTCCTGTTGCACTGCGCTGCTGGAGACTTTTTAATATCAAAGACGCCGCTCACATAAACTTGTTGCAGTTTTTTTTTTTTTTTTTTTTACTCAACGATTACGCTGTAGCTAAAATGAAATGCAACAAGAAGCTGTGAGGGGTAGCTGTAGGAGGACGCTGTTGATCATAGTATGGTATAAGGGCAAGATACTGTAGATATGTGTATTTGATTCTAGAAAGAAGGGAATATAGATTTTTGGATTTGCCAATAGGAATCTTAACTACTTTATTCTTTTATTGATAAATATCGATCAGAGATAGGAGTAATATTTATCTATCTATCGACCATTACATTGTCATAAGATTGAGATGAATATATCTCTGCTTTATTGTAGAGTTTTTAAAGACCAATTGTGGAATATATTCCCTTGGTTCTTGATTCTAGAGACAAACGTGTCTTTGTGGAATTATAGATGTTTTTTGGGATAGAAAATAATAATTGTATTTTCTATGTTTTATACTCTTTTCTTCATTCTATTATTACTCATCACTTTAAAAGATTGAACAGATTCTATTATAAATCTCTGCATTTCCTTCTCAATTTCATATATAATCACTTTAAATCGCATTTATATCTAATCGAATTTCTCCATCTGCCTTTGCAGGATCGTCAGAATGCGCAATCCTCTTGTGCCGGTCTCTTTGTGGCGGCTCATTTGGGCTTCGATTATCCCGGCGTGTGGATGCATGTTGACATGGCCACGCCCGTCAATTGTGTAAGTGATTGCACAGAGCATTAAATAGTATGATTTCTATCGCTCTCTCTCTCTCTCTCTTTCGCTCCCTCTCGGTTGACAGGGTGAACGTGCTACGGGCTATGGCGTCGCCCTGTTGCTAACGCTCTTTGGCAGCCACACGAACTGCGGCCTGTTGCAGTCGATTGCGCCGGGCGATGAGGAGCCGCCATCGAAGCGTATATGCCGCGATTAGCAGCAGCGTGCAACAATCGCATTGCTGTGAAGTCGAGCGTTTTTGCATTTCAATCAAGTTTATACACACACAAACACACGAGCACACACACACACACATTCACACTCACACCCGGCTATACATACTCACGGATGAGAGCAACATGTATGCGTTAAAGTCGAAATAAGTTGAAAAGCCAATTGAATAAGCTGTCAGGCAATAAAATGAAATTAAACTAAATGATAATTAACATTTGTAGCAGTGCATGCTGTGTCTCACTGTGTGGGTGCTTGTTTATGTGTCTAGTGTGCAATTTTTACACACACCTGCACACACACACACACACACAGATTGGTAGCTTGTACACATCCCTTTGCTGTTCAATTAGACGACTGCTGTGCCCATTAGCTAACTGTGCCTGACGTCTAAGTGGATTCATCATCATCATCATCAACATGATGCGGCTGCAATTGTCTCGACAACAGCAGCAGCAGGAGTAGCAGGAGCAGCAGGAGCAGCAGCAGCAGCTACGTCAACAACAGCTAACAATACAAATTAAATTGCAACATCATTGTGCCAGAGCGTCGAGTCGTCTTTGTTGCCTACTTTTCAGCGCGGCGGCGAGGGGCGGGCAACTCTCGCGGGTTTGTCAGCTGTCAGCGTCAGCGTGAAAGACAGATTCACGGCCACGCCCAACGCCTCTGCCAGCAGCGTCAGCCCATCTGCACAAGCTGCCTGAGTCTTATTTGGTAAATTTCATTTAGGAACGCGCTCACTTGCCTTTCAGTTTACCTTTACGTTTTTGTGCGCTCTTAATACCCTGGTGAGTAGTGAAAGGGGTATATTGAACTTGCGGGAGAGGCAACTGGGGTTTGTATTCAAAGCTGTGTATAGCTAGAGTAGTTTAATGGGTTTTATATACTATTTTATAAAATTGCCTGACTACATCGATAGCGATAAATATCTTTTACTCTATTGATACATCTGATAGTCATATAGCCAAAGATTTCCTATTTATTCAATAAGAATGATGCAGGGTATCGCTTAGTCGGTCACCTGGCACACTCGCCCACTGTTTTTATAGCATTTACTTTCGCTTGCGCTTTTATTGTTTAATTAGCCTGAAATACGTTTATTTTCAATAGTAATTGCAGTAAACAACGTGAGAGGTGAGGTGAAGCGAGGCGAGGCGAGGCGCACGTAAGAGCTGATGATTTGTAAAACCTTGAAATGCAGCTCAAGTAATGCCCCATTGTGCCAAGCCATCGATTCTTAATGGGAATGGCATGGTATAGTAAAGTGGGCGTGGGCGTGAGTGTGGGTGTGCGTGTGTGCCACTGACAAATATTCGATTAGCGAGCGCGAGTAACGAGCTCTATGCCAAAGTGAATTTTGTCGGGGAATGAGTAATTTTCAGCTGCACTGCAGCATGAAAATCGTAATTGTAAACAAGAAATCTACCATCTTAAATGCACTTTTAACAGATCTAAAGTGCCCTAAAGTGCTTGTAGATGCACTTTTAAGATACAAAATTGAGAGAACGTGGGATTAAAATTAAATATTATTTCTCTTTGGTTTATTTGAGGGATCAAAGTTGTAAGTATACTTCACTCCAAGGCTATGTGTTTCAATTTATGAGAAATTTATGTTTAAATATATTATCTTTTTGTCAGGAAATGTTTTGTTTCTCTTTTAAATTAGCTAAGATCGTTAAGAGAACTGCTTCAGATCATATGTTTCTAAAGGTTTGTTATGAAAATTGAGTTGGGAATTATGAACTCCTACCATTGCATTTGAATAGAGCTTTGATTCTTTAAGTAACTTTAGCAGAAGTCTAGACAAGCATATTTCGTATATATGACAATTGAATATTGTAAATATAGTCAACTAAATATCGTATTTGAATGCTGTATCGTATAGTAATTTAATCAATTACTTAGGAGTCAATTAAGCAATTGAATGTCGTATATTTTGCTCAATTTGGGTAACCAAACATTGTACATTAGACAAAAATATATCATAAAATATATACTAGATTTATATATTAAAGGGTGCATTAGAAGATTACATATTCTTCATTTAGTCAACTGTATATCGTGCCTCTAGACAACTACATTCATATAGCTCATTCAGTGAAGCTCATGTCGTGCAACTGAATATCGTTTCTTGGACTACTAATATATCATACAAGGACAATTGCATCTTACTCTGAGCAATGATGGATAGTTTCTCTGAACAAGTTCATATCGTATGTCCAGGTTATTAAATATCGTATAACATTCAGGCAAAACTTCATTGGATGTTTTTAAACATATGTATGTATAGCGTATCAGGCGTTTACATATCTATTCTACAGACATCTACAGCTAGAACCTCTTATGCAATAACATGTTATAACATTAGCTGGTTACGCTTGAAGTATTCTGAAATATCAATATTATGCAACAATATTTTTGATGGTAAAATCGATTGTTTAGCCATACGCTTTTAATATTCCTATATTTATCATATTCTAAAGGTAAAAATCCCAGTTTTGTACTCCCAAAATGTGTTCAAAATAATTCCGTCGATTCAGTTGACGTAACCTAATGAAATTTCGGTATTTTAATGCAGTGCAATATAATGGGTGCGTCATGTATGTAGATGGCATAATTTATTATTTAGCGGAACACGCATACAAGATTCATGTTGTTATTCTCGTGCGTTGTTATTCAACACTGCAAATGCGAGTCGTATACATGATGTCAACCCAGCCGAAAAGCATCGTTGGCTGCTCTGTTTATTTGCTCTGTGAGGTTTGCCAGCTGCATTTTGTTGCAGTTGCTGCTGTTCGTGTTGTGGCATATTTCAATTGAATGTTTTGTGTTGTTGCATTTAATGTTTGTTTTTTTGTTTTTTTTTTTGTATGTTGTTTGCTCGCTGTTTTGCCCACACTGTGCGGCTGCAGCTATGCATATCAGTCATGCGCCACGTTGGCTGCAACAATTGACCCGGCACATGCGTTCGCAGCGAGGCATGCCGAAAGCTGTAACGGCTTACGTCCAGCTCAAGGCGAGCGGCGTCCAATGGCTGCACGTCGTCGTCGCCGGCCAGTGGCCAGTGGCCAGTGTCCAGTGTCCAGTGGCCATAAATATCTTCGCACTGCGCCGTGCATATCTCCCAAAAGGCTAAAGGACCATCGTTACCCATCGTCCATCGTCCATCGTCTATTGCCCGACTCCCCATGCAGCACTTGACTTTTGTCGCATTGGCTCTCGACTCCAAGGACACTGACTGCAGTTTTTCTACCCAGCAATCATTAGGCTCTGAGAGGTTGTTGTGTAAAGCTTTATAGATGCTGGAAAGCTTAGATAAATATTATTGAAACAAGCGAAGCTGCTCCAGTCGAGCCCATCTATTTCTCTAATGCATCTATCATTAATCTCAAGACGAGTCAATATCAACTATTGATTTTGTTTTTACGATATACTACTTTCATACGATATTCAATATTCTATTTTCTAAGGCTGTTAGAGCAAATCTCGTAGAATGTATTTTCGTTACTGGAGTTTTGTCACAATACTGTAATTCTTGTTCTACGATATGCTATTACGATATTCGATTTCCCGAGTTGGACTCAAGAGCATACCTCGGGTAAGGTAGTTAGCTGGAATGTTTATATATACATATATGTTATCGATATATGCATATCGATGTCCGAAGCCGATGTTTGAGCCTTCCTCGATACATTTGTTATTCACTTGTTAGATATCGTCTTCCAGGAAATATCTTATGCTCAGCCGCAAATCAAGCTAGTTCTTCTTTTCATATTATCGATAATATGTTCTCATTTGCATAAATCTAGCAACATATCTACAGTAATAGACGAAGACCATCTTTAGAAGCCGTTTTTCATCCAATGAAAGTTCATTACTGTTTGCAGGGTATATCTTAGTCAGTCACTTTGAGCACTGTTGCACTCTCACTTGTTTATTCAGTGTCTTTTTTTTTTTTACGTCAGCTCGCACACAACTCAATTTGGAGTCAAGTGGAGTGCGTGTGCTCGGCTGTTAAGTCCGGCTAAAGACAAAAACAATAACAATGACAATATTAGAATTTGTTGGTCCGGCTTCAGCTGCAGCTACAGCTTCAGCTACAGCTACAGCGTCAGGCAAGCTGCCATCATCGTGCTGTGGTCATATCCATTGTTCTGGCAGCTTTTGTTGTTCCACTTGAACAGCTTAACCCCAGCACGGCATTTAAGCTGTAAAAGCTGCCAGTTTGGTTGCTGTTCCCACTCTTCCTCTCCCTCTATTTCTCTCTCTCTATCTCTCTCTCTCTCTACCTCTTGGCCTGCCTTTACAAATAAATTATTCTTCTTCGCACCTCAAGTGACAGAGATCGAGCTAGAGGCCATGTTTTGCCTACGATATCTGTGTGGCAGTGTCTTGAATAATGCACGGCAGGGGCAAAGCAAAGTTCCGAAGCTCTTGATTTCAATTCCCCGGCCGGCTATATGCTAGATAGATAATAATTTCCGCAAAGTCAACACAACAAATTGTCAATTTATAAAGTGCAAGTTTTCCGTTGCTGTGCACAGGCCCGAGTCAAATGGATGCCAAAAGTTTAATAAATAAAAAATTAGCTAAATTATGTTGCCTACTTTGCGGCGGGCCGTGGCATAACTCGCGACACGCTCCACTCTCTGTGGACCGATGGCTGTCATAAGAAAACTGAAACAAAACAAGTTTCCCAAAAAAAGAAAGGAAGTAAACTTTCCACAAGCAAAACTAAACTCATAAATACCCTGTAATATTTGTTGTTATTCGTTTCGCCGAAGTGGGCATAAAAAAATGTATTTCCATTGTTTTGCCACGCAGGCTCGTTCCATCTAGATTAAGATCCTTGGCTAGGGCAGCTGTGTAAACTGCGGGGGCGTGGCCTTGCTGTCCTGTCACAAAAAACCGCAAGCGACGGGTGGCGGCCAAAGGCAATGGCTTAAAATTAGGTATAGTCGAAATTACTGTAAAATGCTTTAAATGAGTGTAAAAGCAAAATATAATAAGCCCAAAAAGCCGGCGACTTATAAAAAAGGGCAGCACCAGCGAGAGGCCCGAACAAAAGTAACAGAAAAAAAGTTGTCAACAATGCAATGCAGGCTATGCACGACTATGCGATACTCCACAGGTATGGATCTGCACAGATGTGAGTGCTTGGAATTTTAATTTAGCTAGAAATTATTTTTGGCTTAGAATAGAAATTCCTTTGTGGGAAGTAAATTTAAAAACTGTAAATTTATTATTTATATAAATAAAATTAAAAATATAATAATTAAATTATATAATAAAATATATAAAAATAATCAAAATATATTATTTTTATTATTATATATTTAATTTTTGTTATATATAGTTTTTTTACATAAATAAAATCATTAATAACTAATTATTAAAACTGAAAAATATATTAATAAAAATATAAATTGCTTGAGCTCCCAGTAAGGAAGCATATGAAATAATATATATAAATAAATAAAATAAAAATAAGTATATCATAATAATATATATAATATTTTTTTAAATTCCTTCTCTGCAACCAATATACTCATGTTTGCTGTTTGAGCGTGTATACAGAAAAAAAAATATTCAAAATATAAACAACAAGAAGAATGCGGCACATTGGGCCGCCGCATCTCCCGCGGGGCAAGCTGTTAAATGAAGAATAAAGCAGCAACAACCGAGTACAACCAGCAATGTGTATTGCTATGTGTGTGTGCGTGTATGTGTGTGTGTGTGATGGCAAACATATTTTATGAGCTGCTGTTGTTGCTTCTGTTGCCTCTCAAACGCAGCCGATAATAAAACTTTCCTCTCGAATGGCTACGGCCCGCTGGGAGTGTAATCGAGGCTGTTACATCTATGCTGCCTGAGTGCCACTGTGCGTGCGTATGTGTGTGCGTGTGTGTGTGTTTGGAGTGTGAACCATAATTCCATGTTGGCACAGAAATTTATATAAAAAAATATTTATAAATATAGGTGAACGCGAGGAAAAGAAATCGGAATTTCTAAGCGAATATTTAAAAGAAGTTATGCATCAAGTATTACGCGGCTTTGCGCGGCATTGGCGTAGGCGTTGTAAAAGCAAAATTCATACCAATGAATTTCATAATATCTATTTTAAGAATAGTAAGGATTGGGGGGGAAGCTTTGACAGTATTTGTTATGGTTCTGTAGTTCTCTTATAATGCATATAAATATAATATAAATATGTTTTGTAATAATACAAATATATTTTGCATGGAATTCAGAAACAAGGATATAAATGTAGATATATTTGTTGAATTTTAATTGGAGCAAAATGTAAGGAAACTTGAGAGCTTAATATGTTTCTATCATCATAAATATATGTATAAGATTTTGCATAGCTTTTACTTTATAAAAGGCCGGCAGATTTTAACAGAAATTTCGATAATCTGTAGATGTGTTAGTAATCATCTATAATTCAATCATCCGCTGCTATTATCATCATCATTATCAATGACAGCCTCTAGCTATTATCGTCATAATAATTATAATTATTTTTGTCAACGATCATTTGTAGTCTCATCATTAGAGTCTCTTCATCATTATCCTTGAATCTCATCGCCATCAGCATCAAGCTGAACATTAGCTGTTATCACATTTGTAAACTCATAAATTTATCAAAAATCGTTTATATAGCTCATGATGAAATGAATTCGATAACTTTTCGATAACTATTGCTTAAATATATCTAAAGGAAATAGCATCAATAGGCAGATAGCCTTTCATACTCTAAAAGAACATATTATATAGCATATGTAATTAATCTGACATATATGATATTTCTAAAGTCTCCCCTACCGGACATTTTCTAATCGTAAATAAAAAACTCCATCTGCTCTTTCATTTCCTTTATATTTACTGTATCCCATTAACAACATCAGTACTGAAATATTTCTTGTCACATTTATTTAACTTTATCTTCGTTTTCCTCTTAGCTCACATAAATTTGTAATATTCAAATAAAGCCGGAGCTGCATAACATTCAAATAAATGTATTGTGTATTTGCGAAATATGTATTTAGGACTTGGAACAAGTTGCTTATCATTATGCTGCTGGTTGTTATCTGCTGCTGGTTGAAAACATCAGCTTATGTTGCAGCTAACAAGATGCAAGAGATCTGCTTTACAAAACCCCCTTTGCCGGCGGAAGAAACGAAGGTAGTTAGGGATTGACTAGGACATGAATATATATATACACGTATATATATAAGTATGTATATATATTTATATATAAATTCAAATTGCTTTTGGGCAGCTAATAAAAAGCTTGTAATCAAATGGTTGTTGGCCAAAAAAATGAAAAAAAAAAAAGTTTTGCTTAACAAAGTCGCAAAGTTGAGCATGTTGGCCAGAAATAAAATGTATGCGACTTGGATATGCATGAGTGGGGCAGAATTCAGACTTCTTCTACTTCTACTTTGAGTTCATCTGCTATGTCTTCATCTACTTCTTCTTGTTCTTCTTCTTTTTCCGCTTCTTCAGCAGTCGCCGCCTGCACTTAGCCAAGTGCTGGGCCAAAAAGTAACTAAGCAAAACACTCGTTGCAGTCAACTTAAGGCTAATTTAAGTGATTGTATCTCTAGCAGTGACTATCTATATGCCATTCCCTCTCTCTCTCTCTCTCTCACTCTTTCACTGTGAGTTTGTAGTGCGTAGCTTCAAGTTGACTCCATTGGCTTCTTTCTACCTGTCCCAAACGACGTGCTCCTGTTGCTACTCCTGCTCCGGCTCCTGCTACTGCTACTGCTGCTGCTCCTGCTCCTCTAGCTTCTCGACATCATCAATGTAAATGCTCGTGAATAATGCAAGCCTAAGAAAATAAGCTGCACTCAAGTGCGCTTCTTACTACCGACGCCAACTTTTGTTACTTTTGTTTCTCACTCTCCCGTTTTTGTTTTTACCTGTTCAACAGAGTTTCTAGTATATCTCCTATGTTTGGATGTGAGTACACAGGCATATATTTATCAAATCTACTTTGCATTACGATTCATCTATGTGATATTTGATAGCTCGGAATTTTCATTGCTGTTGACTGCAATTGAAATTTTTGATTGTATTTGATTTTCATCGATTTGAATTTATAATTTACTTTTATTTAGACTTTTATGAATTTATTGTATATTATTTTATTATAGTATAGCTGAGTCTAAAATGAGATAAGATCAGGGCCGGAATAACACTTATTGGGGATATAGCCAGCTACCCGTTTTGGGGCCCTATTTTTCCAGCTTCTTACTTTCCTTATTTCAATTTTATTCAATTTTATAAGGACTAATTATTTCGGGACCTCCTAAAATTGGGTGCACCTATAAATCCGGCCCTGGTTAGGATCGTTGGATAGATAATCTGTGTATTCAGCTTGATACTTAAATAGAAGACGCTTCTAAAATATTATGCCATAAACAAGTCGTATAGAAATCAATCCAGCTATCAGATTGTTGTCTAATTATACCTCTCAAAAACATTTTGTAACTATGACTCCAAGTGTAATGCTTATAAGTCGCTTAGTGATGGCACGATTAATCACATGAATCAATAATCGATTAATAAATGTTGTTTACTAACACTTACACAATGTAACGGCAAATGAAATGAGAAAAGGGGATCTGAAAAGGGCATCCTTTCAATAGCATCCGCTTTATGCACTCATATGCCTGTTAATTGACAACCAGATTTATTTCTATATATGCAGCTGATTATGCAACACCTACAGAACATACAAAAACACGAGCAATTACTGTTGTAGCTGCTGTTGTTGTTGTTGTTGCTGTTGCAGGGAAACCAGCGAACTTGCTCAAGTATTTATGAACTTTGTTAACAGACTAAGAATTACAAACTTGTGAGCGAGCGAGCGAGCGAGCGAACGTTCGCGCGCCCCACAGAAAACTTCTGAATGAGAAATTGTGTGCAAAAGCGACAGTCTGCCTCTCTGGGTTGCTAGTGAAAATGAATTAAATGGCCACGCCCACACACACACACAGAGGTAGATAGCGCGAGTGAGAGTCGCAGACATGGCCTGAGAGGTGCACTAATTGCCAGCTAGTCGCTGGACAAGTTTATGGCCAAGGTAAACGCAGACCCAAAAACTTCATAGGCCAGAGTTCAACGCGGGCCAACTTCATGCGCCGCCTACAATTTCAAGAGTGCTCTAAACGTGTGCCCTCGACTGTATGTGTATGTGTGTGTGTGCGCCGTGCACAACTTTTGCTTTTACCTCAGTCGGAATGCTTGAATCTTCATTTAAAGTTTTCATTTACATCGCTCGACGTGCGCGTCGCGTGTGTTTCTCTACAGTCAGTTCTCAGTTCTCAGTTCTCAGTTCTCAGTTCCGTGTCATTTTTGTGATGTTTATCGCTTGTTGCATTCGCGTTTCTCTCTCCCTCTCCCGCTGCTCATTTTGCCAGAGTTAATCACTTTATGTCTCGGCTTTGCAATTTTTCCTTCATTAAAATTGCGGCCGTTGCATAAACAGCGCCGCGCCCTGATTGCATTAAAAATCTCATAAAACTACGTCAGTGCAATTAATAAAGTTGTTTTCGCATTATGCCATGTGACATAAATTGGGAATTACATATTTTTATTGCCGGCCTTCAGGCAGGTGTAAACTGACATTTACTTAACTTTCTTTAAGTTCTTATATGAATGTGTACATTAATAATATTTTTAAATTGCATGCAAATTTGTGTAGCAAAGCACAGCAACTGCTTAATACTCGCAAAAATTCAATTTATTTAAGAATTCATGTTCTTCCATGTTTCCAAGCATTCACGAAGAGAAAGGGTATATGGGTTTGTTGTCCAGCTATACGTTTACTTGTCCGGCTGTCTAGTGGCCCGACCGTCCGTCTTTTCGTCCATACGTCATTCTGTCTCTCCAGCTATCCGTCCGTCTCTCTGTCTGTCCGTTCTTCCGTCTCTACGACTGTCCGGCTATCCATTCGTTCGTCTGTCTGTGCATCTGTCCATATGTCCAGCTATGCGTCGGTTAATCTGTCAGCCCGTTCGTCTGTCCATTCATTCGCCCGTTCATCCGCCAATTCTTCCTGCTTTTCGTCCATTAGTGAGTCCGCCCATCCGCCGTTCGTTCGTCTGTCTACTGATTCATCTATCCGTCCGACTGTATGTCCTATCCGTCAGACTTTCCGACTGACCGTCTGTTCGTCTATGTATACCGTTATTGCCCATTCGACCGTCCGTCCGTATGCCTGCTTGACGATCTGTCCGTCTCTTTGTTTATCCGTCTGTTCGATCACCTTTCTGTTCATCCATTTCATCATATAGATGAACGCCTAGGAGACTTGAAATTGGAAATCTACTCCCGATAGCCTAATGATTTTTATTAGGTCTTATAGAGACTTACTCGATACGCCCATTTAGGGCATGGCAAATCGGAAAATACCTTACTTGGTTTCACAGAAATTTGATTTAACTAAGTGAAATTTTGAATCTATAATCAAATTGACAACTGCAGATCTATGAGGTATATTAAACAGATCTACGCCCTTAAGGGGAGTGGCAAGCGGGAAGACTAAGCAAGTCTTCTACTTAATCTAGTGATTGCAACACATAAATAACCATAAAGTCCATATCCCTCCCTCTTCTGTTCACTTACTGCAGAAGTATAAGCAATCGCTTAACATAACATTTACATCATGTAAACAGCCAATGTTAAAGCATTCCACTGCGCTCAGTGCTTTAGAGTGGAACAAAGCGAGTAGCTACTGTAGCACATGATTTCTATAGCTAGGCATTATCGAGTCGCTTGAGGCATTGTCGTTTAGTGTTCGTTATCTGGCATGTGGCCTGATGATAGATCAATGTGTGTATGTGTGTATGTGTGTGTGAGTGTGTGTGTGTTGAGCAGGTAAGCTGGTCTGAGTTGGGCGTTGGCAGCACTTGAAAAAGTAATTGTTTGCGATTTGGAGAGTGCGGTGTGTGTTGTTGGCAGGAGAAGGTTGGTCGGTCGGTTGGAGGACATCAGAAGTCGTTTGTGGATGGATGCCCGGATTGCCAGAGCTCTTGAGACATTCGAGTGGACGCCTCCTGCTGCTGCTGTTGGCTGGAGCCGACAACTATGTCAGTTTAGTTGGAGCCAAAGCTGTGCTGATGAGGCCCGAGGAGTGGCTGCATGCTCCGACATGCTGAATGGACAACGTCAATGGCAACGAGTTTATTTGCAGTCGAAATATGTCCCCAGAGCTGGCAACAATAGCAATTAGTTCATTGTCAATAGTTTGCTTGCTGCAAAATGTTGCACACCGACTGCCAAGGACAATTTGCCGCCTGCGGGACAACACGACCAAGATGCAGAAGGGGGGGAGGAGCAGAGAGAGAGAGAGAGAGAGCGGAGCAAATTTAACTAAATTGTAATCGGAATATGCGCATACAAATGGCATTAGCTGCAAATGCAAATTGCTTTATGGCAGAGCAGGGACAAAGGTCTCTCGCCAGTTGACAGTCGACAGTCGGCAGACAGCGGACGGCGGACGACGGACGACGGACGGCAGACGGCAGACGGCAGACGACAGTCGGCATTGTTGCAGTCAAATTGCAAGCGATTAAGTGAAGTAAGCTAATTAATTTTGCTATGTGTGCCATGCGAATGCGAATGGATATAAGTATCTGTCTCTGATTGACAAACACAGAAAGAGAGAGGGGGAGAAAGAGAGAGAGAGAGGGAGGGCGACTGACACTGAGACTGGGACTGAGACTGAGACTGAGACTGAGACTGAGACTGAGACTGAGAGAGACCAAGGTCTTTATAAACTGCCTCGTCTGTCTCCTGCCCACTGCCTGCTGCTTGCTGCCTGCTGCCTCCTTCCTGCCGCCTGTTTATTTTACATTAATTGAGTTGGCAAAAAGTCTACCAGCATTTCCTTTGGTGCCCTCGCCGGCTTTTGGCCATTAAGTGAAACGAGGCCAGACGACGTCCCAGCGCAGCGTTAATAATGCTGTTAAAATCTTGCCGTCGCAATTGTTCAGGACCTCAATAAGAACGCATTATGCACATTATCATCGCTCATCGGCATCTCTGTAGCTCTGTAGCTCTGCAGCTCTGCAGCTGCCCTCTGCATTTCGCCAGAGAGAATTGCATTTCGCTTCACACAAGACATGAATTCTCATTTAATTTCAGTAGAACTTTCAGCACTTATTTATTGATGCATATATTTCCATTTATAGTCGGTTTCATTGAGTTACTTCATTGCAATTGTTAAACAGCTCAGCTGAGCTGCCAGCCGAAACTGAGTTACTTCAGGCTCAACAATTCGCATAGCCATAAATTAATTAACGAACATTCCTATTTTCATCATCCATTTCATATTTGAATTTGATTTGCAGTTGGCCAAAGCATTCCAGTTACAGCTCTGTTTCATTGATTAACGCCACTGTGAGCTCGCACAATAACTTTCCTTCAAATCAAAATTATTATTTTGTTTATTACCGTTTGAATGGAACTCGCTTTGCCTTATCCAAAAGTCAGCAACATTGAGAGCTTTCATTGGCATCAGATTTATTGCACACATTGAAGGAACTTGCCCTTACACAATTGAAATGTACAACTTGATTAGAATTTTCAAACTTATTTGTTGCTTATATATCTATATATACACATAAATCAATAAATGAATATATGTCGCTATATAATAATTTAAAGCCTTAAAGTATCAAAAAATAATCATACAAGATAATAATGCAATACTTGCACTTTCTCAATAAAAATTTTGCTACTTTTGGCCATATCGAGTTTTTAAAGTTTCTAGTGGAAATGAAACCCAAAACTTTCCAGTAAATGTGCTATAAAAAAAGACTAATTAATTAACTTAAATTAAAATACATTTCTTATTTCAGTGATGCCAAAAACAATCAATATATGTATGCATTTTTTTTCCTTTTTCCATTATAGATCATTTCCATATAATATGTATCGTCATATTGCAAGCTCTGCCTCTTCTTCTTTTCGTACACTGAATCCATGATAAAATGCTTTTGTGCGAATGTAAGTCGCATGCAGCAGGAGGCGTGGCTGATCCTATAAAGCAGCTATATCATTAATGGGGCTGAGCCTTGTTGATATTTTCGTATCTCATAAGCCACAAAGGCTAGGGAAAATTGATATTTCGACTGGTCATACGCAGCACGAGTTTTTCATGTAAATGTGTTCGATAACTCATTTCATTTTCATATTTTCAATAATAATCGATAATTTGAGTTAGGTTATTAGGCTAAATTGGAATACTTTTGGAGCTCGAGAATATAAAAATGTTGATAATGTTTAGATTTGTTTATACTATCCATCTTAAAAGAGGGTGAATGATGGGCGCAGAAGTTCCAGCTATAGGCAGGGGGAGGGGGAGTGCCCTCGTAAGATATGAAATATGTTAAGATATTAAATTTTATTGAAACTCCAATGCCTCGTATACTTAATTTTTGTGCTTGCCATATTAAGTGCTGTGTAATTTATAAAATTATATAATGATGAAATGATGGTCGTAGAAGTTTTAGCTGCAGGCAGTCGGACACTCCCGTTAGATATGAAATATATTAAGATATTAAATTTTATTGAAACTCCATCGCGTCGTATACTTAATTTATGTGCTTGTCATGTAAAATGCTATATAATTTATATTTATTATAATTATATTTATAAAATGATGATAAGTAATGCTAAAATGATGGTCGTAGAAGTTTTAGCTATTGGCAGTCGGACTTTTGTTGGATATGAAATATCTTAATATATTCAATATTACTGAAACTCCTATGCGTCGTATACTTAATTTTTGTGCTTGTTCATTTAAGGTGCTGTGTAATTTATAAAATGATTTAATGATGAAATGATGGTCGTAGAAGTTTTAGCTATAGGCAATCGGACACCCGTTTGATATAAAATATATTAAGAAATTCAATTTTATTGAAACTCCATTGCGTCGTATACTTAATTTTTGTGCTTACCATATAAAGTTTTGTGTAATTTATAAAATCGTAGCTGAAGGTTTTCGCACCACAACTACCATATGGTAATATTTCGTAAGAGAATGTACTTGTAATTTATTTACTATTTTCTCTGCTCAGCTTTTCTTACAGCCCCCAACCATAGCACATTGTTCAGCTAAGTACATATATTTCTCCTGCACTTGCTGTACATTCCGATTGCTGTAGGGTTATTTGAAATTTAGCTAATGTATTTGTATTTGTATGTGTATGTGTATTTGTATTTGTTTGGATTGTTTTTTGCTGCGGCAGCTGGCAAATTGGCAACTGCGAGAGATGAAAAAGAGAATTGCATCTCCGATGAGTTGAGCATGCATGAGGGAGGCTGCTGTGCAGCCAGGACGACAAATTGAGCGAATGGATGACAATTTCGATTTGTGTTGTAAAATTGTTGTAAAAAGTGCAGCCGAAATGCAAGAAATAAAAAAAAAGCTAAACAGAATATGGAATATGCCAAGGATGTGAGCTGAGCACAGCGTGGCTAATATAATAAACAAAAAAAAAAAAAGATGATGATGATGACTATGCTAGAGGACTGCCACACACACACACACACACACACACACATACATACATACATCTACAGCCATTCGGCGTTGCTCTTAACTTTTTCGCATGTAGCATAAAATTTTTGGTAAAGTTTAGTTTTCATTTTATGTGCCATGTTTATTTATTTTTATTTGGCTTGTCCTGCAGCTCCTGCTGCTTGCCATTTCTAGTTTTTCACTATCTTCAGCAATTTCTTATGGCAACTGTGTGTGTGTGTGTGTGTGTCTATGTGTTGTTTCTTTTGCTCGTCTCTCTTTCATCTCGACGCTCTCTATAATAATGCTGCCCTTTTTTTTGTTGCTTGTTGCCTGTTGTCGTTGTTGTTGTTGTCTGGCAAGCAAATGAAAAATAAGCTTTCAAAACCTTTGTGCCATTTAAAGAACAACATTTTGTGTTTCAGTTTGTGTTTTTGTTTTTCTTATATTACCCGTACGGTCTGCCCCTAAAAATGCTCTGGACATTGTTATTGTTGCTGTTAGATTTTCATTTGTGTTTGTGGAAAATCGTTTGTTGTTTGTCCAATTTGGATTTTTATGCACATCTATACATACATATATATATATATATGTATATTTGCTTTTTGTTGTTGTTTTTATTTGCTGCGAAGAAAATGAGTTTTTCTTTCCAGTTGATGTGTTTAATGGCGTTTGCTTTTACAACTTTTCTTCTCGCCGTCCTTGGAGCCGCACATTTATGCTAATTTTTTATGTGTCAACCAAATAGCTGCGAGCTGCCAGCAGCTGCAGCTGCATATTTTGCTAACGTTGTAATTAAAGTAAAATTCGTGGCCTTTAAAGCAGGGCAAGGAAAGAGTGAGAGATAGAGAGAGAGGGAGAGGCAGTTGAGTTGATTTAATTTGCCGCATTTTTGCAATTAAGTGCAAGGCCCTTGAAACGCACGCAGCCAAACACTAATTGCATTTTTTTCACGCCCGATAAGAGCAGCGCCGACACACACACACACACACACACACGCACACAATGGAAAGCGACTAATGCTGCTAGCCAACTTAATTAAAGGCAAAAGCTGCAGCCAACTGCCTACGGTAGGGCCTCTGCTTTCTCTCTCTCTGTCTTCTCTCACTCTCCCTCTTCCACTCTCCCGCTCTCACTCCTAGATATGTCGCGCAGCATCTTTAATAAAGCGTGAGGCGAGCCAAGTTGGCCGCAGGTAATGAAAATCCTGATGACAATTTTTAGTTGCTGCAATGAAAACATTTCAATTGCGGTTGCCAGGCGTCGACGCTGCTGTTGTCCTTGCGGAAGTCGTTGCGCCTGATTGCCTGACCAGCAGCAACAGCAACAACAGCAGCAACAGCAACAGCAGCAGCAACAGCAACAACAGCAACAACAGCAACAGCAGCAGCAACAGCAGCAACAAGAGCAACAGCAATGGCAGCAACTGCTGCCAACAAAGCGGATGAAGTCAATCCAAGTAAATGCTTTTCTACTCTATTCCACATCCCTTTTCTCATTGCGTTTCGCTTTCGTTTCGCTCTGGCATTCGCAACAATTGCAATTGTCATTATTGTTGCTGCTGCTGCTGCTGCTGCTGCTGCTTTGGCTTATTGTTGTAATTGCCGCAGCTTCTGTTCGGCTGCTTGTGGCAGGTGCAGGCGTCGCTGACAATCACAGTCATTTCCCATTTAACATTTCTTTCTCTCCCTCATCCTCTCTCTCTCTCTCTCACACACACTTGCAGCATTTTGCAATTCTTTAATTTATTTACACAGCTTTTTATTTGCTTTCCATTCGGTCTATGCCAATAGCAACTAAAAACATTTTGTTTTATTTATAGAACTTAAGAGTCTTTTGTGCATATTTTGTACAATTTTTTATTTCTATCTCTTCTTCTTCTGCTTCTGCTTCTTGTCAGGTGTATTTTAATTCCATTCGCTTTGAAGTAGTTCATAAATCATCTACAAAAAGTTTCATGCATAAATTAAAAATTACAACTAATACAAATATATAAATAGATAGTCTCTGACAAAAAAAAAAAAAAGAAAAGAAAAATAAAAATAAATAAAATATTTTTATGCAGATGCTTTCAACATTTGAACACGAATAAATAGCTGAAAAACATTGTGAATGTTTTATTTATTGCATAAATTATTTACTGGCTACGGCATACACTTATGGGCGGTAACAAAAACTAAAACACATTCATAATACAAGGGTTTCTGTCGAGACAGTCTACTGAGTGCTCCTACACGGAGACCTCAAGATACCCAAAAAGCTGCGATGAAACCTCCAAGCACAGCCTCAGCTAGTTGAGCCTGCTAGACAATCGCTAAACCTACTTGGTTGTTAACTTAAGTAGTAGTAGTATAAAATTAGTAGCCTTACTGGATCTTGGCTTTTAGGTTCATCAATTAAATAACCCATAAGTATTTCACACATTGAACAAATGTCTTACATGTTTACATTTATCATAAGTAAAAGCTGACATTCATCATACAGGTAGAGGAAATATACATATATATTTATGCCTGATCAATCCTGGCTGTTGAATCTATATTGATTTTGTATCATCTATCTATATTCATGCACAGTAGACTCTTGTGTTTTTGATGCACTATAAAAGTGACTCAAACACTCTTTCTTATTGTAAGAACCGTATAAAACCAAAGAAAATATTTTTAGTTTTTTATTTAATCAATAAATTTGTAAAAAATCTAACATATAAATTCAGCATATTCCCATTTATAATATAGAGATAAAAGCTAGACAGCTTATAACCCTTTGCAGTCAGCTTATTAAATATGGAAAAATAGAGAAGGTTCTATAAAAGCTTGGTATAACATACACGAATATGACTTGTTTAATAAAAGTACATCAAATTTTGATAGGCATTAGTATAATGGAATAAAATTCGAAAATTCCATAAAGTTACTGCAAATTTTCTGAAAATCGTTTAAAGATGTGTTCATATATATGAATGTATTTTTTTAAATTGTTTCTTTTTAAACAATCAATTTCTAAGCAACTGTATAATTTAAACATTTTCTATTAATTTTGACTTTCGATAAATTTTCAGTTTGTTTAAAGGCTCAACTTTAATTTCTCATTTTGATTGTAAATATGAATATGGATGACAAATCTGAATTACCGCTCTCTCTACTTTCCGTCTTATTTCTACTCATTCTGTTGCCATCTTCAACAGATCTCATATCTGTTAGCCCGCAGAGCATTCCATCTTCGGCTTCGGGTTGGGTGAGAGCTGCTCTGGCTTGTTGCCTTGACACAACTGAGATAATAATTCTTTTTGAAAATTGAAGCACTTTAGAGAGCGTACTCTCCTCTCTGACTGGCTGTGTATGCGTGTGTGTGTGCGTGTGTGTGTGTGCTGGGGACGCCAGCTTCATACTTACTTGCACACATGGAATGGAGCCGTGGAACGGTTCATTAGCTGCGCTGGCTAAAAAATGTGCTGCCAAAGCGAAATGTATGCAATCTCAGCAGCTCGCCAGCTCACCAGCTCGCCAGCTCGCCCAGTGCTCTACGGGATACAATATTTCTTTTAACATACAGCGCCGGGTCCTGTGCCAGTTTGCCGTGTAGCTTGAATAAATAATGCCAATCTATCTTGTACAGAGCGAATGGATCAAATGGCCATGCGTTTGATTCCACCAAGGCGTGCGACTCTTAAAGCGAACTATTTAAATATTGTAGCTTTTCGCTCATTTCCAACCGTCATAAACAATAAAAAGAGAAAATTCGAGACTCCTGCTGAGAGGTGCGAAAAGTCGAACTGAGATACGAGACCAGGCAAAAGGTGGGCAAGGGGGGAGCAGACGACATTGCTTTGGTCATCGCAAATTAATGGCCTTCAAAGTGGTTAAACAGCTGGACGGAAGCTGCGAGGCAAACAGCAAAAAACGGGGTTCATTGAGTCCACACAAAAGAGCACCAAATTTTATGAGTTTCCACGGCAAAATAAGAAATTTTGCACAAAATAATATTACCCAAGCATGAACGAAGCCAGCTAGATAGAGAGAGAGAGAGAGAGAGCAGGAGGAGACGGTTGGTTGTTGGCTGCTGTTGCTAGCTGTACTACTGATCCTGCTGCTGCTGCTGTTCCTGCTCCTGCTGCTGCAACTACTGCTCTTATGACTGTATTTTAATGCCCTATAAGCGGGTAGCTTGATTTTCTAAGAGTATTTAGTTGATATATATATATTAACTATTATATATGAATTTCTTTACTGTTTACTTTATTTTCTTGTCTTCTCGATTTTCTTCTCCTTGGCTTGTAAATATTTCAGAATATAAAGAGCTTTGCTTTTATGCTTTACGCACTTTTCTTTTGCTATATTCAAATGAAATAAATTTTTTACTAGCAGATAATATAAGTAAAATATTATTTTGAAAAAATCTACAAGGAAATTATAAGCAGTTTAAGGGTTAATAGCTTTATTAGCAAAGTTTGTATTTTATGAACCCATTTTATATATATTTATTCACATCAAATTATAAATTTCATTCTTTTATGGTTCTCATAATTTATGTCCAACTACAGAGAGTTCAACTTGAACATTCACCAGATAATGTCATTCGCATAACATAAACCACATACACGTCCAAAATTTATGCTTTTAGCTCATATTCATCCTAGTCATACTCTCATGTCAAACTAGTTTTTTATAACATTTTTCTTCTCATTTTAGCTCCTAAAGTAAATACAAGGTTTAGTATGCAAAATATTATATAATTAGATATTATGTCAAATTTTATAGACTGTCTTCAGTGTTTATTCTTAACAGCTCTCACACATGCTTCCTGGATATTTAAACTCACTTCCAAGAACATTTTGCTAATGCTTTATATATAGCCCAATATCTGCCAAACTTCAGTTGATCTCAGCAGTTTGCTGATGTTCTTGCAAAATCAATGTGTTGATGGCTCCAGGGTGAGACAGACCTACTAGACTTACATTGTTTATCCCATTTTGTAAAGCCTTACACAGATTCTCAAATGATTATAGCTTAAAAAGCATCGAAAGTACCTACAAAGCAGAGATTGCTCTTGTTAGCCTAGGCTAACCTTTCTAGAAAGGTACTTGAGGTAAAATTCTACAGAAAAGCAACCTTATTTATATACTGTTGGTTTGTAAAAATTAAAAAATATGTATATATTTTTTAAATATGAATATTTTTTTTTATAGCTAGTTAACAAAATGCGAAATTTTTAGTTGTGCTTCAATTTTTATTCATTTATCATTCTCATATTATACATCGCTCAAGCGCTCATTCTCTTGCAAACTTTGCTAAGCATATTTTTCAATCAACTTTCTCTAACATATCTTACAGGGTATTTAGTAGTCGGCATTCCTTGTCGCTCTCTATACACTTTAGCTTGGGTGTTGCCATTAAGTGCAAAAGGATTTTCATTCTTATGCGCATCCTGTGCATAATACACTCGCATCGGCACACGCAAAACTCATTGGCATTGTCTGTCTCTGTCTGTGAGAGTATGCATGTATGTGTGTGTGTGTGCAACTCTTCAATCTAGAGAAATACCCATCTCTCTTGCTCACTTTAGTTGTGAGCATGTGTGTGTGTGTGTGTGTGTGTGTGTGTGTGTGTGTGTGGTAAGGATATGCCAATTTATTGCACACACGAGTGCATTAGAGTGCCAGCCCCATCTTTGGATCCCTCTGTCTGTCTGTCTTTCTGTCTGTCTGTCTGCCTTGGGCAAAGTTTTTGTGTTCATTTGGTTGATTGTGGCTGCTGCATGTCTGGCAGAAATTACTTAATCCTTGCGGTTTTTTGGAGCGACTAGCAAAACCCTTCAGCCAGCAGCGCATTAAAGCAATTGTAATTGCCAATTGTTGTTGCTGGCCATGTAAGCCGCATTCGAAAACTATTTTCTGGCCATATTCCCTGGCTTAAACCCTTTAAGCTGCCGCCCCAAACCTCAGCTCTCTGCACAATGGCCATCGGGGCTGCCCGACTGCATCTGAAAGACGACGGCAAGCGAACGCCACCGTCTTTAAATATTTGCACCGCCCACTGCCGGCATTTGCTTCGATAGTCGTTTTTATGACCCCAAGGGACGCGACGATTCCTTTCAGCTGCATGCGTCCTGTTTCCTGTTTGACTGCAATCGCTGATGCGGCTGCTGCTCCTGCTACTCCTGCTACTGCTGCTGCTGTTGGTCTTCGCTTTTATTGCCGCACACTGATGCAACCCGCTGAGTTGCATTCACGTCGCAGATTACAAATAAATTATCGCCTAATAGTCCTTTTACTACCTAGCTGATGTTCTAGCTGCCTGTTGGGTTGACACCAAAGCCGCTGCTGCTCCTGCTGCTGGTGCTTCATACTTCATTTTTCATTTATAAAGCAAATAAGGTCTGTATTTTCTTTCGTCCGACATTGCTTACACTCAGCTGGCGCCTACTTATGTATGCCATCAATATTGAACAGGAGGCAGCGACAGCGACAGCGACTCATCTGCCCCGGGCACAGCAAACTCCATGCAATGGTTTCGATGGCAGCGCCAAGAGCTCTCTCTCTCTCTCTCTCTCTCTCTCTCTCTCTCTCTCTTGGCTACTGAGCATTAAGAGCTAGTGACCGCAGCAAAAAGGTTGTATATACAGAGCATATCAGGTAGATTGCCGCACAAGGATTACTGGACTGCACACAGCTCGCTCAACTCAACAAGAACACACTCTCTCTCTCTCTTTATCTGTGTGTGTGTTGGAGCTGTCGGTAATCCGACTTAAGCTGAGCAGTTGTAGCAGCAGCACCTTGTTTATCTGCCACTCCTGCAACACCTGCAACTGTGAAAAGTAGTTAAGGTAACGGTATCACAATGTCTACGCAACGAAATGATGTCATGATGTATGTATGTTCGTACATATGTATATGTATATGAAATGTTAGCTAAATGCGGCTTTGTATTTTTTTAGAGATATACAATTTAAGTAATATATATCTGTAAACCTTTCGAAATATGATTTTTTTTTTGTTATTGGTACTTAGCTAAATTGGATGAGGTATCTGACTTACCGAATCCTTTTCTTCAGAGAGAGAGTTTCAGAGAGCAGAGGATTCTTGATAAGTCTTTCTCTCTACCAATCTGAACTTGCTAGTTTTTCATAATTATCATCAAAGAGATATCCAAGACAATTATAGAGTCCGGTATAAGGCCAAAGCTTTCGAAGCATAGTTACATTGTTACAGAAGGAATTCTACTTAAGGAGTTCTCTTCTGCAGTATGAGATTTGGTCTGTATTAAACCGTTTCCAATAAGAGAGATATGGAAGTCTATCCTTATTCTGATTAATATGCCAATACGTTCGAAGGATCCTTTGGAATGCCAGTGGAAACTCTTTTCTTTTTTAATCTTCCCTACTTTACAGCATTATTTTTATATGCAACAAAGAATATTTCTCTATTTTTCCTCAACATAAATCCCAAGACTAACTGAAAGACTATGTAAATGCTTCTCGTATATAAAAATAACAGCACTGATTGGCTGCCCAGCAAAGAGCAACTCACCGAATTGCTTTAAAAGTAATGGAAATGAAAAATTAAATTTGAGCCGGAAATGAAGACCGAGCGCTTTAAATGCAAACCGAAACAAAAATCAATCCCGAACTGTCAAGAGCTGTAATTGATATGCAATCTGAGTGTTTGGGGGTGTCTGGCTGGCTGTTTCTGTATGTGTGCGTGTGTGTGTGTGGGTGTTTGGGTGTGTATGTCGGTCGATCTGGGGTGTTGCTGGAGTGTATACGAATGCGGTCGAAAGGGCGCCACGTATGGGTGGCCCCATTAACACATGCTTCACCAAACACCCAGAGCGGCGATGCCGGGCGCGCATTTTTGCAGCCACAAACTTGCGTATGCAAAAAGGAATTGCAATTGAATTCATTGAATTCGATTTAAAAATGAAATAAAAACGAATCGGCCGTCAGTTTGGATAGATGAAGCCTGCTGCACTGGAATGTGATGCATAGCAGACATTGAGATACTCTATAAAGTTAGCTAATACTTATTACTAATAATACCAATAATAGAAAATAAAAAATAAATAAAAAATAATAATTAAATAATAAATAATAAATAATAAAAAAATAATAAAAAAATAATAAATAATAAATAATAAATAATAAATAATAAATAATAAATAATAAATAATAAATAA
>NW_022045886.1:53748-70260 GCF_001654015.2 Drosophila navojoa
AATAAATAATAAATAATAAATAATAAATAATAAATAATAAATAATAAACAATAAATAATAAATAAGAAAAAAATAAAAATAAATAATAAATATAAATAAAAATAATAAATATTAAAAAAAAGAAAAAAAAAAGTAAATATAATTTACATACCCTATAAAAACAATAATATTTATTCACAGATTCCGTACTTACCTTGCTCCACAAAAAACTATCTTATAGATACAAAAGTATCTTTTTTAATATTTGCTCATATTCAAGCTGCCAGCGCATATGCCCCCTGGCGCTGCATATGCCAAAAGGCCAACAGCATAGTTAGCGGCAATTTTTGTGGTAATAGGCGTGGCGTGGGCGTGTCGGTCATGCAAATGCAACATTTATTTAGCCGGAATCGAGGAAGTGAAACGAGCGCACGTCGTTTGCATTTGGTTTTATTTTTATTGATGAGCTTTAATTGTATTGCGTACTCGCATACTTATAGACTATTTACACAGGTTAGCTTGCTTACATCGTGTGTGTGTTAAATAACGGTATGCTCATAGTGATGTACGAATGTACAATGTACACACACACACACATATACATACATATATCAGTTGTAGTTGTAAATTCTCACGTGCATTTCAGTTGCTTAAAGCTAGAAAACAGTTTACAAACACAAAAAATGTGAATAAAACCCGATCGAGTTAAATGTGAAAACTAAAAATTGCAGTTGCGGCTGGTGTTGTTGTTGTACTTGTAGCACCTGTCCGTGTCGCCATTTTGCAGCGCGTCAACTTCCGGGCGCCATATTGAAATGTCAGCGGCCTGCAGAGCAACCCGCTGCCGATGGCTGCCGCCGCTGCGGTCGTCGCGGCCAGCAGCAGCTGAACGCCGAGCAGAGCGACCCGCGGCGCACCTAGAGCAGGGGTAGTAATGCAAACGATGGCAGGTGAGCGGCGGTGCCGTGCAATTATATTTATTTATATTTGTAAATGGTCCAAATAGGCAACCGCCTGTCAGTCGGCATTTGGATGGGCATTTATTTTTAATTAGCTGCCCGCCACAGCTGTGTGTGTGTGCACATCACTTTGCCGGGCACTGTAATTGCGGTCGCATGCACTCACCTGACTTGTACAGCTCCTGATTCTTGCGATCGATGTCGTCCCGTATGACCAGCGCCTGCAGCGTGGACTCGCGCGTCAGCTGCGGATAGCTGCCGATCTCGGCCACGCAGCGCAGCTCGAGGCGTCGCTGCAGCTGCTTCTGTTGCCTGTGCTGCTGTTGTTGTTGCTGCTGTTGTTGTCGCTGCTGCTGCAGGCGCTGCAGTTGTGGCTGCTGGAAGCGCGGCTCGCTGGCATAAAAGTTCAGCTGCGAGACGATGCGCCGCAGCTTGTAATCGTGTGCCGTAATCGTTGTCTCTTCACTGGGCAACAGATCCAATTTGCTGGCCTGCATGAGATAGACAGCTGAGTTGTCGACGTGTGTGTGTGTGTCTGTGTGGGCGTCTCACTCACCTTGATGCCATTTATATACCAGCTAATCGTGGTCACCAGACTGGAATAATCTGTGCTACAATTGACCTGGACGAAATCATCTTCACGATACATCGAGTGGAAGCCGCTGATGAGCGGATTGTTTTGAGGCAGCGCTGCGTGGAAATAAAATATAGAAGATGACGGTGAGTTGGCGGCGATTAATAATTAATTAAGCTTTAAACACAAGCTTTGAAGTGGCCGAAAATATTCAAGTATAATCAAATATTGTAGATTTGAGATTGAATAGAAAGAAGCAGATTTTTAGATAGCTTGAATATTTGTTTTATTGTCATTTTAATTAAGTAATTTAATTTTATAATCTATTTATAGCCCGCAACATTTTCCTTAGCAGTTGTGTTTGCTTTGTGCATGGCGAATTAAGTTTATCAGCAACAGATTTTAATTGAGCCAGATCTTTCCCTTTGATCTCATAAGCTAGAGTGAGATAACTATATAGTCTAATTTTCTACAACAGGACTGTTAAAGTTTGTCATTGCACTGCTAACTATACAGTGAAGGCAATGTTAACAGAATTCCTGAGGTAAAGGTGCAAGACAGAAAAATGTTATGCTAAAATTGAGCGGATAAAGAGGATAGCGAATGGAGGAGGTGAACAAGATCATATAAAATAAATTTTTTACTATATTATAAACTCATTCGAATTCGATTCATATAATGTATGCACGAATCATTTGGAGCTCTGCCAAGTTTTGTTAAGTCAGTTACAAAGTTAACAGCAAGAAAGCAGACAGACAAAAACACAACGATGTATATAAAGTGTGCCAGAATATGAAGCTAACGATAATTTTATGTAGTGCATTAAGAAGTCGTTGGCTTGGCCACTTCTAATGAATGCAAATGAAAAGCAATTTCATTTGTCACTGGCCCTGAAACAGTTTCCTTACGCATTAAAGGACTCGCTTAAGCGAAATACAGCTTGAGTCTTCAAGCTTTATAAGCTCGAGATTTAAATATATATTATGAAAAAAAAAAAAAAATGTGAAGCAACATTTAAATAAAAAATTCTTAAATTTTAGTTAAGTTGTGCCTTTAATGGGTAAAAGTTTATGTATATAAGAACATAAAAAAGACGGAAGCTCTTGACGAAAATGCCGGAAAATCTTTTTTCATTTGACTGGCGAGAGGACATAATAAAATAATCAGATTATATAAGGTAGCAATAGTGCATTAGTGACAACTGCGAAGCTAATATTAAACGTGCATGAAACATGCAAATTTTGCAGCTTGTTGAACGACCCCAGCCTCAGTCCCAGTTCCATCTCCAGCTTCAGCTTCAGCTTCGGCCTCTGCCTTAGCCTCTGCCCGCGCCCTGCTTTGCCGTTAAGGCTGTGTTGTCTATGTTGTGCTCGTTGCTTGCTGTTGTTTATTTAACAACTTCTCTATTTGCTTTTGATAAATTTTTAAAAATATTTCAGCAGCGAGACGCACACCATGTACGACGCCGCGCATCTACAAGATATTTATTTTATATCAGCGAAAAAATAGATGATCATAAAACACATGCAGAGCGCGCAGAAACATCCTGCTGCGTGTGAGTGTGTGTGTGCGAGTGTGTGGGCAAAAGTAAAAGCGAAAATAAAAAGAGGAAAAACGAGGCACATAGACACACTCGGCCACAGACACACACACACACATACGTACACACATCCTGTGTGTGCATGGGGACGAGGCATGAGGCACTCGGTAGCGGAGCTTTTCATTTTAGCGATATCCTTTTTAAGCATAAAGTGCTGCCGTAAATCACAGAGGCGCACAACAACACACACACACATACACACACACACAGACACAGATACACATGGTCCGCACACCCGCAGACTCGAGGCAAGCAAGCGCGATTCCTGTGCGCTATTCCAGCGCTCTTGTTGCCTGCCCAGCATCACTCTCAGTGTAACTGCACTGTCTATGTGCATGTGTATGTGTGTGTGTGTGTGTGGCTAGGGATGCGAATCACATGCATCTCTTGGTTACATTTTATGAAAACGTTCAGAGCTCGCTGGCTGCTCGCTGGCTTGTTTCTTGCGCGAATACATCCTGCTGCCGGGCTGCTTATCCTGTGCGTGTTGCTGGCCGTTGCATGCGGCACGTTGCGCGCTGCACGTTGTTGCAAGCCACTTTGGCATATATGTATGCAAACGGCTTTTGCTCTTTGTCTCTCTCGCTCGCGCACTCTGCATGCTCCTTGCCGTTTTCTTTGCATGTTGTTTACCATTAAAATATCACGGAAATTACACATTTTACTTGGTTTATGCTGTGCGGCAGCGCAACGGGCATTTGCCGATGGATAGCGGTAAAAATATTTGCATTACATACGCACCCACACACACAAACACACACACACACTCATACAAACAAATATGCATGCATGCATGCATGCACTTTAATTTAAGACAAACAATTGAAATTGAATTTTATTACGTATACGCACCGTGGTGCGCGGCTTGGTGAAAACTTACCCTCAACGCTCATGTTGGCCGTGCGCTCGGAGAGCTTGAAGTGCGGCGCATCGCCGGACACTTCGCACCTGTAGACGCCCGTCGATTTGATGCCCAATAAATTCAAGTCCACACGACACGAGGATTCATTGCATTCGTAGCTGTTATCGATCAATTGCACGCCCGCCACCGGGAACTTGCGAAAAACGGTCTGCATTAGCGGCGCATATCTGTATGTTATTGGTAGAAAGAGACAGAGCATGAGAGAGAAGGAGAGAGACGGTTAGTTGGCCTAAAGGGTTTTCTTTGAGCAGCGGCAAATTGGCCGCAAATTGTGCCAGCTGCCATTTACTGTCCTTTTTCGGTGCCTGCCTGCCTGGTCAGCTGATAATCGGCCCAAAAGGCACACTAAAAGCTTTCAAGCCATAAACGAAACGAGGCCAGGAAATGGAGATTTTTCACACACAAGTGCCGGCACATGCACTCAGCTCTGTGCGTGTGTGTGTGTATGTGTGAGTGTGTGTGTGGGTGTGGCTGGGCGATTTCTTCAATTCGTTTTTGTATTGTAGATTGTTGCTCATTAATCCCTCAAATATATATTGAATCTATCTGCGGATAAATCTACAACAAAAGTGTTCAAGTGGAAAACTTCTTCAACGTCGAACAACAAAAGTGGCCATAGCACATAAATAAACAAGTGCGATATGCCAGAGTGTGCTCGACGCTCAAATACTCTGCAATCTGCGTGTGTGTGTGTGTGTGTGTGTGTGTGTGTGTGTGTGTGTGTGTGTGTGTGTGTGTATGTGTGTGTGTATGTGTGTGTGTGTGTGTGTATGTGTGTGTGTGTATGTGTGCATTGGCTACTGTCACATTTCGATTAGCTAACTATGCCCCACTTCGCTGTCTCCACTCGGTATTACAGAGAGAGAGAGGGAGAGAGACGGAGAGAGAGAGCGAAAAAATGCTCTCAACTTTTGTGGGCTGTTGTGGTGTTGATAAGTCGCTTTGTGCGCTACTTGTTAATAGGCGTAAGCTGGCGTTTGTTGCTTGTCCGAGACTGGGCAAGCTGTTACGCAAGACGATAGACTGGGCTGATGGGCTGCTTGAGCGGGAGGGATGGGTCGAATTATTTGCGGCTTAGATGCCGGCTGCTGTGGCAGCAAATCAACAAATTTGATAAGCAATATAAACTGGCTTGCTTGCTCTTGTTGCGTTTGCCTTTGCCTTTTTTGGGCTTGTGGCCGCGACTCGTTACATGGGCTTTGTGGCAGCTATTATGGTCTGTGTGTTGTGTTTAATGCCTATTTTCCACTTAGTTTTTCACATATTTGATGTGCAAAGCCAATAAATACTACGATAAAATAAACTACACGAGATAGCAGATCTCAACTAAAGTTAATTGTATATCAATTTATTTTTTTGTTGGTAGATTCAACTGAGTTTGCCTCTTAATTGGCGCCTAGCACATTATATACAAGATTTACAGTGAATACTAAAAGGAGTGTGAGAGAGGGAGATAAATATACTCTAATTGCGGAAAAAATTAAAGACATAAAAGACAAATTGATATTGACCAATGAAGGCGCTTTTTGAATATGAAGCACTTGAGCAAGCGAGACAGCCGTATGTTACGTACAAGCCTGCGATCAGTGCAGCTTAGAATAGTGCGACGCTGCAGCTCTTCATAAGTGCAAGCGTGACAGGTAGCTAGCGCTGCAAAGAATGACCGCTCTAACTGCCATGGGTAAATACACGAATTTGACCTGCAGTCAAAAAGGAGAAGACAAATATTTATATACTGGCTAATGTTTGTATTCTGCTAAAGTAACTAGTGCGCCATCTCTCTCTTGCACCATTATAAAAATGACACCAATTGAAAGTTTCTTTGCTTGCAGTGCGCAAATTTCTAGCTTTGAGCCAATGTTGGCGTTGTTTGTGCATCAAGCTCGCAAAATACATATATATATATATTTATATATATTTATATATATATAAAACTGTATATATATTGCGCATGTTTTAGCATTTTAAAGTTTTTTGTTTACATTAATTTGCAGTTGCATTACAAGTGCAAGTAAAATTGCAATTGGCCAGAGTTGACTTTTCATGTGCTGCTGTTGCTGTTGGCGCTGCCGCTGCAACAACGGCTGTTCCTGCTGTCTAATTAAAACTTTCGCTTAGCAGTCAACCCTCCCCTTATTACTTACTTGGGGTTGTAGTCAGATATGTGTGTGTGTGTGTCTGTGTGTGTGCAAAGCACCTAAGCGCTACTCATTCTCATTTTTAATTAAGCAAAACGCGAAGCAGTCACTTGAGATTTTTCATTACGCTGCAGTGCAAATACTTGCAGACGTGCACATATACATACATACACACATACATTCGTATGTGCATGCATGTAACTAACTTCCATCGGGGAGGGCCGACGATGATTATGATGATGATTATAATTTATGTGTGGCAATTTAATAATGATGTTAATGTCTGTGTTCCTCTTCTGATTGCATATTCACTATTTGAAATGGTCGTCTTGAGGTCAATTTGGCATTTAATAATCATTTCAGCTTGCCTCTGGCACAGCTCCTGAACAGATATCAGCTCCTATAGCAATTAGTTGGCTTTGTTGTCGCCTGTCTGGCTGCTGCTGCTGCTGCTGCTGCCACGTACGTGCAAAGGTTAAAATACGCAAGTGACTGATGGCTGCTGTTGTCGAGCAAGCCGAGTCGAGTCGAGTTGAGGCGAGCCGAGCCGAGCCGAGCTGCACGGCGAAAAGCCTATAAACCCAAAATGGGGCCAACCACAACAGTGTATTTCATATGGTAGGACATTTAAATTAATTTGCCAACGCATAAACGAACCAACGTAAATTAATTTATTTAATAATTCATTAGGCAAGAAAGTCGCATGACAATGAACATATTTATGTGGCAATTCTCGCTGTGTATGTGTGTGTGTGTGCGTGTCTGTGGGCTGTGTGGGTGTGGCTGAAACTGGTTACGAGTGAGAGCGGGCGTTACGCCCAGGGCTATGGCACAGATTTTGATGCATTTGACAGCTGCGCAGCCTTCGCAAAAATAACAAAATAAATATCATAAATTATAAACGCACACACACAGACTCTCTCCCTCTCTCTCTCTGTGTGTGTGTGTGCGCGCACTTTTGTGTACTTACCTAAAAAACTCGCCGTCGTTTTTGTACCACTTAACCGAATTTAACGTGTGACCACTTATGTCATAGCTGCAGGATAATGTCACGTTATCACGAAAATCAACAATTTGTGGCACATTGATGTCAGTCACAAGTAGACACTGAATGCGTCGCATAGCTGCCAAAAGAGAAACAGAGATAGAGACACGCTAATGTGTGAGTGTGAGCGAGATGGCGCATGTGAGGTAAACAGCAGCCAGCAGCTGCCGGCAGCAGCTCGATAAAAAAAAAAAAAAACAACGTCAGATAAAATGATGAAAAATGTCATAAAAATGCTGCACAAAATATATAGCGAAAAACGCAACGAACATTTTTGCATTTGTGTGTGTGTGTGCGTGAGTTTGCATAGCATAAATAAAGCTTCATCAGAGTTTATAATCGCAATGAAAAAAAGGTCAGATTGCATTTCATAAATATGTATTCCGTGTGCTGAGTCAAATGCTAATTGCTCCATATGGGTTATTTCAATATTTAAGCCTTCAATGTATTCAAATTGTTTGAAATCTTGTAATATTTATATGCATTTACATTTACTTCTATAAATATTGAAAAAATATATATATTTATAGGTAAATATAAAGGGGATTGCTTGTTATTGTATTGCATATATCTGTCAGCTTTGATAACATTGTGTGTCCTCTTGCTCTTGGTGGAAAATCTTTGATAACTACAGTATATAATACCGTATAGCTCGAACAAGAATTTAATAAAAAATATTCATTAGGATTAAATTGAATCCCAAGCTCATTTAGCCAGTCTGAGAAGCGCATAGAAAGGTTCTAAAGTGTTTTGCAGTTGAAGCTACAATAAAATGCTTTTCTATGTTTAAAGTGATTAAAGAGTTAAGTACATTAGGCGAGTGAAAAAAGGAGAACTTAATGTTGGGTAGATAAATTAACATAAAAAGAAATTAAGCAGAACACAGAGATGGCGAGAAAGACTGGAGGAGGGGGGGAGGCTGACGGAGAAAACGCGAAGCAGACAAATTGTGCAACGGAAAAAAACTGACGCACAACTTCTAATTGAATGAACTTGTAAAAATGCTCAACATCTGAAATGACACAGCAACAAAAAAGAACGAACGAGGAAAAGGAAAGGGGACAACAACAACAACAACGACAACAACAACAACAACTGCTAAACGTTTTCAGCCAACAACAACGAGAATGAAACCGCGCGTGGGTTTTTACAATTTGCGGAACGTTTTTAAGTGCAAACAGACAGCTGAAGAGGAAATGGCAGTAACAACAACAACAACAAAAGAAAAAAGTGGTTAATATCATTAGCTGAAATTGTTGCTGTTGCTGCTGTTGTTGTTGTTGTGGCAACTGCTTATTGCAACTGCAACATGCGCCAGCTGAAAAAGTTGTTGATAAATTTCCATAATCTTGGCCATGTCTCGTCGCATTCGCACAGCAGTTGCCGCATTGCATCGGAGAGCAGCGCTGTGCCGCATGATAAGCAACAATTTAATGCCAAGCAACGACGACAATTTGCAACTTGTCTGCATAATTTTTGTTGCTGCAAATGGCATTAGGCAACAGCGGCAGCAACAAGCACCACCAGCACCACTAGCACCACCAGCAGCCGCATCTCTCGTGAATTTAATTTGTTGCACTTTACAGTTGAAATAACTTGAGGTGTGGCAGCAAAAAAGTTTTCTGCCACAAACAACATAACTTCTTTAAGATGTCTATGCAGTGTGCTTACCTTGTAACCGTTACAGATTGAAAACCAGAGAGAGAGAGAGCGAGAGAGAGAGAGCGGAGATAGATAGAGATACTTTCTTATAATGCGCGACAGATTGCAGCCCGTCGACTGTCGGCCGTAATGTGAGCTTTGCATTCTGTTTTATGCCTTGTCAATGGCAGCAAACAAACTGAGAAACTTGTTTAAAGTTTCAATAGACAAACAAACAAAAGTGCCTAGCCTAGACGACAAAGAGGCGGAACTGCTGCTGCCGCTGCTGCATGCTGCACACACGCACACACATACATGCAAAGCGTGTGCTGAGTGTGACACGACTCCTTTGAAGCATGTCAAAGCTGCTGACTAGCAGTAACATGAAACAACAACAACAACAACAGCAACAAGAGCAACAACGACGATAACAACGACAATGGCAAACACATTTGCAAATGGCAGCGGCAACCGCAGCTTAATGACAGCCTCACACACACACACCAACACACACACACCAACACATGCTCACTGAGTTGGATGGAGGCGTAGGTGTACCACAGGTGGGCGGTAAAAGTTCAGTTGCGTGGCAGAAAGCATGACAGCTGTATCTGTGACCAAGCAGGTAAGACTATTTCTTCTTCATATATAAATTTATATATGCATGTGTGTGTGGGTGGGTGTGTGTGTGCGCATAGCAAACAGCGGCAGCTTCAAAGGCTTACTTCCAGCTAATACCCTTGAAATAATTTATACATATATCACTTAACGGTACTTTAATGCTTTTGAAGAACTCTCTGAATAAATACTTTACATTAAATTAATAATACTATACTCTTTTTAAAATAAAAATTTAATCCGTTGAAAAGCTCTCCACTCTCAAGCAGATAATGCTTAATTGGCACTTTAACAAAAAATAATTTATTATATATATAAATACATATATATTTTAACTACAATTAAATCAAAAGTCTTAAACATTTGCTATATGATTAAATTTAAATTTGCGAAAAAATCCAAAAGTAATAATCATAATAAAAAAAATAATAATAGCTTCAATATTAATATTCAATATTAAAAAGTTAAATTTATTGGTACATAAAAAAAAAATTTAATTCCCTTATGTTTTGTTGCCTATTTTTATAAGACTTAATTATCTTATCAAAAAAAAAGCAAAAAAAAAAAATATATATATAAAAATATAAAAATAAATAAATATAAAAAAAAATAAATAAAATAAAAATAAAATAAAATAATATTGTCCTTAATTTATCAGAACGTTTAAACAATATCTTGAAAAACTAATGTAATATTTTCATTTATTTATTTATTATATAAGTTGTAATATTAAATTTACATAATTTATGCATTATTATTATTTATTTATCTAAACTGATAGCATTTGTAATAAAGCTAAATAAAATATTTATTTTCTTGTCATTTTGTGTATCAAATAGTTGAGTTGTAAGAAAAAGCTAAAACTTAAAATATATTTTACTTAATTCTTTATAAATTAAACAAAAATTAAATAAATAATATTAAATAAATTATTAAAAGTACTTTTATTCAACTTTCTAAAAATTTCATATTCATTTATTTAAATAAATTATTGACATTAGTGCTCTATAATTATATTATTAAATATTATAATTAATTTAAAAATTAATAATTTAATAAATAATATAATTAATTTAATTAAATAAATTTGAATTAAATTCAAACAAGTTTGTATATATAAAATTTGATTTGCCTTATGCCGAACTACCCCATGCTGCACACAAAGGCTGTCACAGGCACAGCACAGGGTATTTAAATAAGTACATCAAATAGCCCAGGAAGAGGCAACTTTTTTGCATGGCAATCAACGCACTTGAGCAAAGTTTTTGCTGCCTAACAACGCCAAACAACTCCGATGGCAATTCAAGACCTCAATTTGATTCTTGCTGTTGTCGTCAACTCGACATGTGTGTGTGTGTGTGTGTGTGTGTGTGTGTGTGTGTGTGGGTATTACTTATGTATAGGTAGAGCAGGTTGTCTGATGCTTTGTCTGTTTGCTTGGCTGATTGTTGCACAGCTGTTCGCTTGTGGCTTACAAAAGCAAGGCGCAGCACGAAGCAAGGATTTTCCTTCTCCGGTAACCGTGAAAGTGCCTAAAGAAAGTCGCCAGACTTTCCCTTCTTTTTTTATAGCTGCTGCTGATGCTTCAATTGTTGTTGTTGTTGTTGCTGCTGTACATTTTATTTAAGGCATGCAGCGCATAGTTCTCTGCGCTTGACTCCACGTTGAGTGGATAATGCAAATTGCGTGCCCTGAAAAGTAGGCAACACACAAAAGTTGCTGCAGCCTTGGCTGCGAGTCCGAAAGAACCGTTCGCCGCGCTTACGATAAACGCCAGCGCAGACAAATCTGCACGGCCCGCAGCATAAAGAAATGCCAAGCATCTATAATTTGCATATAAATGCGACAAACGCTTCGAGCACCACGCCGCAGTCCGAGCGCTTGTTTGTTTTGGCTTTGCCTTGGCGTTTTCTCTTTTCCTTCGAATATCCATACCCTGTAAGTATAGGCAGTGCTTGAGCAGCGCGTCGAACTTATAAAGTGCCATAAATGTTTGATGAATGTCAGGCAGCAGAAGTCTGGCTAATTTTGTACACGAGTCTAAGCAAGTTGACCTCTTTAGATACATATATTCTGGCGGGGTCGAGTTTAATAAGCTCTTAAGAAGTTTCAGCTTTGCTCATAAATGATAAATATCGATTTTTTGCATAGGGCGTAGGTATATTAGAATGACGTATTTATTTGGAAGCTCTTTAGTTTTTGCTCCGTCAATGTCTTATCTCGATAAATATTGATTTCAGCATTGGATGAGCCTTATAACTTTTTGTTGAAAACGTTAACACAAATATCATATCATATATATCATATCATAAATACTTCTATCTGGCTTATCTCAACAATTATTTGACCTGATAAAAACTTCAATCGATAAATATCGATTGTAAATAATAAAAAGGATTGTTTATAATGTAAAAAGAAAGATTTAGAAAAGATCTAAAGCTTTATATGTTGTATAGCTAAATTCTATTAACAACTTTGTTTGATGTTGTTATTTTCACTTAAGAAAATTTCGATAAAAATCGATAAATCAAAAAAGGCCTAAAAAACATTTCTCTAGGCTCTATAGTTGTTCAGCTATGAAAAGCGGAAAACCCTACATTAGTCTTAGACTACACTTTGCTGCTTAAGGGGTATCACTTAGCTGTTCAATCGCTAGTTGATGCAATCTGATTTGAGTTTCTTTTCAGCTGGAGTTGAGCTTGTGGCAGGCGAACACAAATAAAGATGCTAATCTCACTAAAGCGTAGTTGCGCACAACAACAACAACAACAACAATTGAGCAGCTAAATGGCACTAAAAAAAAAGCCAAAAAAAAGGAAGCTAAAATAAAATAAATAGCCGTAGCTGCTGTCTGGCCAACTATGCGACGAGCGTTAAGCTAGAGCTGAGATTCCATAGCTGCTATTGCTATTGTTGTTGTTGTTGTTGTTGTTATGGCTGCTGCATAGCAAATGGGATTTAAGCCAAACAACAACAAGAGCAGCAGCAGCAGGAGTAGGAGCAGCAGCAGCAGGAGTAGCAGCAGGAGCAGCATCAGCATCAGCTAGAGCCATGCGAAACGTCAAAGTTGAAACTTGATTTTCCACATTGGCTGCGGCTGTTGGCTTTGCTGCATGCCACATCCGCTAGACATTAGTGTCAGTTTTTTGGCCACGCCCGGCGCAGCTAAACAATTTACAGGAATTTACAATAAAAATACATGCACACACACACACACACACGCGCACACGCACACAATTGCAATTGGTGGGAGGGGCGCAAACATAATTTACTTTCAGCCAGCCAAATCGCACACTTAATAAAATTGAAGACACTTGTAAAATAGGCAATTTGTTTAAATCAACTTTATGGCACTTGAGGCTGGCGACTCAGTCGAGTGCCGAACTGTCAGCAAGTCAGCCCACCACGCCCACTACGCCCATCGCACACCCACGCACTTGTAGCCAAATATTTATTTTGCCGGCAGCTCGGCTCACTCTTTGGCTGCCGCTGTAAATTTTAAAAGCGTCTATAAATTTTTAGAAAAGTGCAAATAAAATATAGCGCAAGTTTTTATGCCCCTCAGTCTGTGTATGTGTCTGTGTGTGTTTGTTTGTGTGTTTGTCTCTTTGTGTTTTGGGGCTAAATCCTTTAAGGCGTACTCCAAAATGAAATTGTCACATTTATGTTTCCTTTATGTAAATTCTTTTTTCTCGCTCTCGCGTCTACGGCTGCCTTGTCCTGGCTGGAATGTCCTTCGAATACTTCCAGCTGGTCCTAAATACTTTAAACAATGCATAAGAAAAAACTATGCAAATTTGTATGCGTGTGTGTGTGTGTGTCTGTGTGTGCCTGCCTTTGCATTGATTCTCATTCAGTTCGACAATGCCTTAGAAATTCTTTTTAATCTATTTAATATTATTTATATTTATAAATACTTATGATTTTATATATGTGAAAAAAGTTAGAGCAAAAGCTAAAATATGCTTCGAATAAAGTTGTTGATGTACAAATTTAATTTTGATGAAATATTTTAATGTTTGGTTCATTCAAAATAGTTTTTTTTACATAACTTAGTTTTGGCTATGACTGTTTTCGTTTATAAAAAAATCATGAATATTTACAAATTTAAAAAATATTAAATAAGTTAAAAAAGAATGCAGCGTAATAGTAGTAATGAGTTTATATGAAAAATTTGAAACAAATTATATAAAATAGACTCAAAAGCCGCAATAAATGAATTTACAAAAAAAAGGCTAAAAAATATGCAGTAAATTAATAGTAAACTATTAAAAACTTTAATTTGTTGTTTGTTTAAAATAGTAGTAAAGTATTAATAGCTTTAATTTGTAATTAGTAATGCTAAATTTGAAGACTTTAGCTTTAGTATAAGTAGTAATAGCTTTAATGTAATTATTAATGCTAAATTTGAAGACTTTAGCTTTAAATATAAGCGATATATAACCTTATATCTGATTTTTGATAGGGCTTTTAAGCAATAAAACGAAAAATAAATAAAAAATGAATTTCTAGTCGAATTAATGAAACTAAAAAGAGAACAGCAATCATTTTTTTTTTTTTTTTTTAGTAGAACCCTAAAAGATGTCAGGTCAAAACCCTCACTTCCTATCCAGTAATTAACCTATTAAAGATTCTGAGATCAACGTATTCCCATATAAGGGCTGATGAACGTATGGCCAGACAGGCAGACGACCTCAATTCGTGGCCTTAATCAAGAATAGATATACTTTATGTTCCTTGCCATGCCTCCTTCTGCCTTCAACAGCCATCACACTTATATGATGTGATTGCATTTTAATTTTGGATTAAAAATTGCAAATTTGACAATTGAAAAGGTCCTCAGTCCATTTTAGAGTAAAGTCTTCTAAGACTTAACAGCCCTTTCTTGTTTTTTTTTTCTCTATAAATTATTTACAATATTAATCTCTATATCTGCTCAAACTCATCAGTTTGGCTGTCAAAAAGTGCATTTCAGCTGGAGCTGTTTAATTATTAGCCCAGCCTGAAGAGATATTTAAAATTCTATTTACATTTCGTAGACATTTGTCTCGAATGCATTCGAAGCGAAGGAGTTGAATACTTTGAGCTGATTTTGTGTTTGCTTCAGCTGCGCGCTGTCAGCAACGTTTGCCACGCCTCTGCCTTCGACAAATGGCGTTGGGAAAATGGAAAACTGGGGACAGAAAGGACGCCGAGAAATTCAATTACTAAAACATTTCAGCGGGCAGCTGCAGCTGCTGTTGTTGTTGTTGTTCTCCCTCGATAGCAATACTAACTAGTTTAGTATGGCGACTATGTTTAAGAATAATGAGCGCAATAATTGGCGTAATCAATAATTGTTATTCAAGTGAGATTTCTGTGTGTGTGGGATTTCATTTGTGGGGCGCAATAATTGAAAGTGTATTTAAAAAACAATTTGGTCGCATGAAATTTGCATAAATTTCTGCGGTCTCGCCCATATTTACAAAATACGAATAACAACAACAACAACAGCAACAACAACAGCACATATTTATTGCTATGCTAATTTTAGAGTTTGGGTCACAGTGGCCACAAAAGGCAAGTGCACAAAAGCGCAAAGCGGAAACGGAAATGCCTAAATGACTTTTCATGGTGTCGCCATTGAAGGGTCAGGGCCCACTCTGTCTCTCTCTGTGTGCGTGTGCGTGTGTGTGTGTCTGTGTGCGTGTGTTCAAGTCAACCGCAAAGTTGGCCACGTCGTCGAGCTTGTCGTAAAAAAGGTTGAACAGCTTAAAGGGATTAAAAGCAAAAGGCAATAAAATGAAAAGTTTCAAATATTTTTATTATTATTATTATGAGAGCCAGCGGGTCCGCCGGGTCCGGGCCCCGACTAAAGCCTCGACTTTAAACTTACCCAGCAGCATATAGATGCCCAGCTGCAGCAGCCAGCAGCCAGCATTATCCATTCTATGCGATCCTTGGCCCAGGTCCTGTCGCATGCGAAAACTCTCCGTCCGGCATATTTTCAAATCAATTTTCTCTGCTTTGCTCTGTTTGCCGTACAATCTTCAAACATATTACTTTGCACTATGATTATGTATGTCTCTCTATATATATTTATGTCTATATCTACATCTATATCTGTGTTTGTTTCAATATCGACAAGTGCCATTAACAGGCCAACAAATCGAAACAAGCGCCGAGTCCTTGCTGGCCAAAAAAGAAAACAATATTCAGCATTCGCTGCTGGCGTTTAGTTTTTCTCAAATTCCGCTTTTTTATGCTTTTTGTTTTTTTTTTTTTCTTTTGTTGGTCGCTGTGTTTTAAGGTTATTAAATTTGAAAAGTTTTTTGGCGTCAAAGTGCGGCGTACTGAGACAGCAGACACACCCACACACACACAAACACTCACACACACGCACACACACACACACTTACACTTACACTTGCTCGTGGTCTATTGTGTCCGGCTTTTAGAAAGTTTTGGCTCAGACTTTTGTATATGCTCTGTCGCATGATCTAAAGTAGATATGATCGAGGGAGAGTGCTGAACTTTGACTTGACGGAGAAAGTGGAGTGGGAGGGGGCTTATAAAAGTGAGAGAATGAATGAAATAGATATGGATATAGACAGAGAAAGAGAGCGGTTAAGACAGAGAGAGAGGGAGAGAGATAGGAAAATATATAGAGGAAGAAGGAATTCCATGAGGGCGATATGAAGAGAAAGATAGGAAGAACTAGAACGAGATGGATATAGAAAAACAGGAAAATACAGAGGAAAATACACAACGGAGAGTGAGATAAAGAGATAACGATATATACAAAGAGTGAGTGAGAGAGAGAGAGACAGTAATAGTCTGAAGGAAAGATATCGAGAGAGACTTATATATGTATGTATAAATATGGAAAGAAATGGCGAAATAGAGAAAGAGAGAGACAGAGATAGATAGAAAGTGAGCGAAACATAGAGAGAGATATAGTGAGTGTGTGATATAGAAACTAGAGATAGCTATGTACATACGTATAGAGAGAGAGAGAGAGAGAGAGAGAGAGAGAGAGAGAGAGAGAGAGAGAGAG
>NW_022045886.1:84908-131494 GCF_001654015.2 Drosophila navojoa
ATTATTATTATTATTATTATTATTATTATTATTATTATTATTATTATTATTAATACCTAATTTATTTGTGTGTATATAATTATAGTTATTTTATTTTATTTTATTTTTTTTTTTTCATTTCTTATTATTTATATAATTTATATGCAGAGTTCCATAGGACTATGTCTATAACCTCGATTTATTATATTTTTATAAATTATGATATATCTATATTTATTTATTTACTTTTTACTTTGAACTTTAAACGAGTTCGAGTATAGTCATTCAATGTATTACTATTTATTTCATTTAGCTCATATGACTACAGATATTCTCATTTATTTATAGCAAATATATTCCATTTATTTCTATGGCATCCAGCTAAGAGCAAGTGAAAAAATCCTTTAATATGTTGCTCTTTCAGCTTCCATTTGAAGTTACATTCAGGCTCTTGATTTCTGAAAGGGCGTCCTAGAGTTTGCTGTGTGTCCTTCAAGTGTCGCAAGGCTGAATGTGGACTAACCCAGTTCAATATATTCGGCAATGGCAGCTGGAGTGCTAGCCGACCCAAGTTCTCTGTATCTTCTTTAAAAGTGGTTGCTATAGCAGCTATTTCTATTTAAAAATATTTTATTAAAAATAAATAAAATAAAATAAAATAAAATATTAATATGTATATATTTGTAGTATTATTCATAAGCATGCACTCGTAATAATTCCCTCAATAAATAGTTGCATATCTCATAGTATCGAGTCGTGCATCTAATGCAGCTGCACTGGCGCAGCAGTTGACGTCGCATCGCGTTGTTGGCAGCGCTGCCGAAGCATCTCTGCGTACGCGTTATCAGGACGAGCAGGAGAAGGACTGACTGTGAATATGGGAGCTCCTCTACCTTATGCCCCATGGCCGCCCACACTTAACGTCCACCCACCAAAAAAACAGAGAGAGGAGGAAAAAAATGTCCCACACAATCGATTGGTGTTGCCTCCAACTGCCGCGAGGGCTGCCATTGTTGTTGTTGTTGTAGTCGCCGTCGTCGTCATTGTTGTTGTTGTTGCTGTTGTTGTTGCTGTTGATTTTATGGCATGCTGCAAACTATCTGTCGCTTTTGTTTTACGATTCCTTTTGCGCTTGATGATCGTCACCGTTGCGGGCGTCGCTGGCATTGCAGGACTCGTTTGTGCTCCCAGTGATTCCTTCACTCTCTAGGCATCTCACTCTCACACATTCTCTCTCTGTCTCTTTTTTGGTATAAGCTCTATCCCTGCCGTCGCATGGCCAGCGGCGTAATCGTGTTGCTGTTTGCTGCATTGGATGTTTGTTTGTCTCCGCAATTCCAAACGAAGCTCGCCTCCCACTTCGCACCGCCCTCCCCCCATCGTCAGCTACAGCCTTAGCCAGCATGCGAGCCGGCATTGTCATGGCTGAGGCTAAGGCTGAGTGAGGGGGTGGGGGCGGTCGGTGCTGGATTTCATTGTTGGTTCGCTGCTGAGCGCTTTTTTCGCACTCTGCCGCTGCAATCTCGGTGTAATATTTTATTTTCAATTCGCATTTAGTGCAGCCAGCGTGGCCCACGTTTCGTTGTGGGGTTTGGGGGCCGCAGCTAAGGGAAGAATAAATTGTATCTGACAATTGGCAATTGGCCTATCCGCCCGTTTGATAGTGCGAGTGGGCGCAGCTCCAAATAGGCAGCCAGCCAGAGGGACAGACGAACGGACGTAGTCACGATAAGCGCTAGCCGGGCGGGGGCGAGGGCGAGGACAGTAGGTGAGTGGCCTATAAATTGTGGGCGTGGCCAGCGACGCATGTCCCAGCATTTTATGCTGAATCACGAATTGCATTAGACAAGGCACTCGCACTGCGGTCGAGCCGCTCCAATTGGATTATCACATGTCCTGAGCCACTCCGCCTGACACTTTTCATTACAATTTTTGTGCGCTCGCACGTTGAGCATGGAGCGTGGAGCGTGGAGCGTGGCGCGTGGAGCATCGCTGAAATGCGTCATCCATCGTTGAGCATGCTTTAAACAGTTCCATCAACGACAAAGCTGCGCTGCCTGCCCGGGCGCCGGCCAATCGAAGTAATCCAGCTGCACTGATAAATGTCAAATAAGCTTGGAGAGTGGAGAGTGGAGAGTGTGTGCGCTCGCTCGCTTGGCTGGGAGCGTGGCGTGAAATGCTTTTTAAGCACTCACTCGAATCACACACACACACACACACTAACACTCAGTTGCTGGCAATGTAAATGGCGCTGTCGATGACCATGTTGGACCATGTCGAGGGCGCATTACGAGCAAACAAAAATTTTTGCTCTGTCAACTAAATGTCAGAAAAATGGCCGGCAATAGTACTGTGTGTGTGTGTGTGCTCGCTGAGCTGAGCCGAGTTGAGCTCCCACTGCTCCTGCTCCTGCTCCTGCTGCTGCTCCTTGATGCTGTCTCCAGCACGCACGCACTTGATCAATCATGCGAGCCTGACGATGCTGCGGCTGACAACCGTGTGTGTGTGTGTGTGTGTGTGTGTGTGTGTGTGGCTGTTGTATTTGCATTGATGACAACTACATGTCCGCAACCGCAGCGAGCGAGGCGTGTTGCCTGTTGACGATTATGGAGCACCTGCGCGTTGGCAAGCGCGATTTGGCCAACAGATTACGCTAAAATGTGGCCAACACCCTGACAACTGTCTGTCAGCTGGCACACGACGCATATTAATAAGCCCTTTGGCAGCGGCCATAACAAATGGCCTGCCATTCGTTCTAGTCCAACCAATCGACGACCATTAACCAGCACTCGGCAAGCACTGAGGAAAACATGAAAAACTGGCAAAAATAAAGGAAAACGCAACGCAAACTTGATATAGAACGTTTGCTTGAAAATGCCGCAGCAAATCCAAACAAATGTTTGTGCTTTTAACTGGGATTATCGACGCGATATTTATTGTGCATAATTTGTCTTAAGCCCAACCAGCGAGAGCTGCAGACACGCAGACAGTCGGACAAATGGACAGAGGCACAGACCGAATCGACCCGAGCCCAGTCTGACCACACTCGCAAATTAGGGCGTTAAGCATGCAAATGCGAACAGCTTATAGATAAGTATTTAGGAATTTTCCGAATTTTAAATAATAATACGAGTACATCAATTCGATGCAGTGTGTGTACCTGGGGCAGGAGAGGGAGTGAACGAGATGGCGAGATAGGGAGAGGGAGAAATTGGATAAAAATATATTGAAAGAGGCAGACGGAGGGAACTGGAGAGAGATAGAGGGAGGTGGAGAGAGCTAGTGGAGGGGGATTAAGCTGGGGAATGGAATGAAAATAGAAAAATGGTAGACAAAGAAAGAGAGCGAGATATACAAATAGAAAGAGAGAGAATGAACAAATAAGCAAAAGATAGATAATAAAATGCGCACTGATAGTAGAGAGCATGAATGACTAAGAGAAATAGAGTGGCATATACAAGGAGAGAGAAAAAGAGAGAGTGAGAAAATATGAAGACAAAGTAGAGAGTAGAGATATAAAAAAATCGAGTGAGAGGCAGTGAGAAAAAGTAAGGAAGAGGGCAAGAGAGATATACATAGATGAAAAGAGATAGTCGAAGAGCGAGATAAACAAGATAAACAAGAGATGCAAGAGAGAGAGAGAGAGAGAGAGAGAGAGAATAAATAAGAAATTTGAAACTAAGAATAATTTAGATTTCCTTAAGGGTTTTCAACTTGTTTACTTTTACTCATTTACGAACTATTTTATATATATAAATAGTCACTGCGAGCTCTATTCTAGCTCAATTGTGTTTCATTCCATTTGAACATTGAAGATTTGTTCATTCCCAATTCATTCATTCAAATATGCTAAGAAGAATAAATAGTTTAGGGACAATTCAAGTTTTTGGGTTAGAAATTACTCGATGATCCTCAAATTTATTAAAGCTTTGTTAAAGTACATTTAAATCTGAGGCAATTCGCTACCAAAGAAACATATTGTAAAATAATCTAAGAACGTGCCGTCCCCCCTCGCTCAGTCAGCGCTTTTCTCACCTTTTTCTCACGCAGTGTCGCCTGTCTCAACATAATTTTAGAGTTATGGCAACCGAATGAAACATTGCTGTAATTAAGTGCAAGACAACGGGCCACGCGACATTGGCGACATTGTGGTGAGAAAAGAAAAAGAGTTGGACCAGAGATGGCGCTTGTAAGACACACCTGTAGACGTACACCTGTAAACACACCCACACCCACACACACACACACGTACAGATACATTGAAAATTAATTAAAACACAAGCTGAAAGCATGTTAACAAGAGGATTGAAGCAAAAAAGCACGCGCAAACAAATGCGGTGCACCCCGCCTACCGCCCCTCGTCAGCTGTGGCAAAGATCTGTGCGCATTACGCATACGCCGTGTGGGCCGTGTGAAAAACGCTTTTGGGCCAAAAGTTAACTGAAAAGAATTGCTAAGCCTAAGCTAGCTGAGGCAAAAGATGTGGCAAACGGAGAAAAATAAAAAAAAGGGCAAAAGACCTTTTCCATTAAGGTAAACGCCTGGCCTGGAAGGGTGGGCTGCACTGGGCGGGGCGAGGCGGAGTGTTGGCGGGCAAAACCCGAGTCTTAAGCTTTGTTTTGGCGCAACTTTATCAGACACCCAATTAAAAGGGCTTTATAACAATTAGAGCTAATAACACGCTTCAATTGTTGCCAGCAATACCAGCGGGCATTCCCAGGCAGCGCCTGCCAATGCCCCGCCCCGAACTCTGAGATTCTCTCACGCTCAACATTTTATTTTTATTAGAATTGCTTTTTGTTTTCTCTCTCTCCCGCCCTCTCTCGCAATCTCTCTGTCTCTATGTTTCTTTTTTTTTGGTATTTTTGCTTGGTGATTCTGCTGGCATTTTGTGGGTAAAGCTTATGGCATGGTTTTTTATGTGCTGCCATTTGGTTAGAGCTGCGGTCGCAATTAAAGGGAGAACCACAGCAATTAGCAAATTGACAAGTGGATTTGTTTTTGCACTTGCAGGAGTTGCCACGCCCACCCACTCACTCACTCACTCACTCACTCATGCTGTCTCTTTATTTTTGGGCCAGCTGTAATTCCAGTTACTCTCATAAGTAATTAAAATTTGTATGGCCATTGTTTTGGCATTTAAGAGTCGACTGTCGGCAGTCGGCAGTTGTTGGACAACAAAAACTGTAACTCAAACAAAAAGTGCAAAGCGCAAATCTCACAAATTTGATAAATTAGTTGTTGTATGAGCGAGCAACTAAAAAAAAAAAATAGCAAGAGGAACAAAACTTTTCTACGGTTTCGCCAGCCAGAAACTGAACTGAACCGAGCTGAGCTAAGCTCAGCGCTGAGCTGCTTATCCGTCCGACTCTTTGACTGCACGGCTGGCTAAGAGCAAAACTTTCTGCCCGAATTCAAAATCCAATTTTTCGAATGAAAAGTCAAACATGAGTTTAACTTTTGATCCGTTTGGCTGCCTAAGCAGTCGACAGTCGACAGTCAGCTTCTCTTACTGCTGCCACGCCCACTTTCAAATCAATCGGCGACATCTGCACTGCCAGCCTCATCCTCTCTCTCTCTCTCTCTCTCTCTCTCACTGTTCGACCCTACGAATCGATATTTCAATTTAGCGCACATTTTCAGCTACTAATTTGCAATCATTGGCGTTTTTGTTAATTTTAATTTGATTATACACACTATGCAGCAACGGTTCATTGTGGCCCGCGGCTCGCGACAATGGCCAAAACGATCCAAAGTTCTTATCGAAATTCAATTAAAAGGACACGTTCGAGTAGCCACATTGTCTTGCACTAAGACGAAAATCAATTTAATTGCATTGGATAAGTCAAATCTGATATTCAATACAATTATACATGTGTATATAAGCATATGTCGTATGCCAGCAGACTCTTCTGACAAAGCTTCCTGACTCTCTTCTTTCTTATTCGTGGTTGACATCTGCTGTTGCATTAGTATTGGTGTGAGGCTGAGTGCTTGTTGTTGTAAAAATGTTATCCGAATGAGTTTGCGCTATGTTTGCAGGCCTGTGAGTCGTCATTGTTACTTCGCAAGAGAAAGCGAGAGAGCACTAGACTGTTGCCGAAAGTACACTACGATGTGAATGAGGGAGAGCGAGCAGAAGATATTTATAGCTGTTAGCTAAGACAGTCTAAGCTGTTGCTGAGTTAGAGCGAGATGACTATCTAAGCTGTCGTTATGTTTGTCAGTTGACGAAGAGCTGGCAAATAGGAATTGAAAAGCATATTTGGATGACAATATACGAGCAATTTATTAATGAGAATTTGTTATTGTAAAATTATATAAGTAAAATGGAAGTGGATCAAAGTACAAAAGAAGCTGATAAAATTAAATATGCATATCAGTATTCGCTATTACACACATACTATTACATACATATATTCATCTTGAATTTGAATTCATTTAATTAGACTTTAGCTTAAGGAAAACTTCGTTTTATTGTTTATATTCATTGCTGCCATAATTTGTGTGATTTGCTCCACTGTGCGCATAATGTAATGTGACAATAATGATAGTTATTAAATGCACTTTACACACACACACACATTCATATCTGCACAAATATTGATATACACATGCATAGGTATATGTATATACATATATATGTAAAAATAATATTTGCTGATTTGCAGCTGCATTTTATGCATGCGCTGTCATCACATTCGCATTTCCATTTCAATGAAATGCTCCGCGAAAATACGAATTTCTAATATCGAAAATCTAATTAACATTTCCCCCACGAAATAAATACACACATACATGTATATACATATATGTATATCACACATAAACGTATATAATAACTGTAAGTGCTGGCAAAAATTAGAATTTTAATCAGCTGCGATTGGCATTAATTGCTGTCAATTGCCATTGGATATTAGTGATGCTGCTTTAAAGCTTGGGAATCGTTTGGTATTTTCGTAATTTAGTTAGTTGTTCGCTCTTATGACACATTATTGAACAAGTCTCTGGCCAATTGGCGCCGTGAGTTATCAATAGATAAAGAGTCATCGTATCGGTTACAGCGCTCGACTGACAATGCAACACGCTAGCCAACAAAGCCCAGCCGCATGCCACAACAGCTCATAGACACAGCTACACAGCTAACCAGCCAGACAGACAGACATATGCACTATCAACACAAGGAGAGAGAGAGAGAGGGGGTGAGGAAGAGGGCAGACAGAGTGTGAGGCCAACATATGCCTCTGCTGCTGCTGCTGCTGCTGCAAACACATGCTCAATTGAATCGAAATTGAATTTGCAATTCTACGTGCTGCATCTAACGCCATTTTCTTTGGCATGCGGCTAGCCTCAGCGACCATTTCAGCACTCTGCATACACTAACAATTTGTAAGAGGTGAATAAAGGGGAGAGAGCTATTGTTACATTGATTACTGCAATTGAGTAATATGAATGGATTTTATGGTCTATTCCAGAACTGAAAGGCAACTCAAGATTTTGTCAATTGGGAAACTAACCAAATTCTATTGGTATTTGATAGATAATCAAGGGAATTATTATAATAAATATATGAAGAAACCAAACATTTTATTGTGGATCTTTATAAACTAATCAACTAATCAATCGATTCGAGAGCAATTTTCAGGTGGAAGTCGAACTTATGTATTACATTTTTAATGCATTTGCAATCATCTTTTACTATGATATCTAAGCATAGAACATACTTTAATGTCCTTCATAATTGTCTTGAAAATCTCCAAATCTAACAAATTTAACTGAACTGTTTAATTGGAAGTGCATGAACTCCTATTCGAATTGAAATGTTAAAATTCACTGTAGTAAATGTTAATGTCTGGAAGAAACTAATACTTCTGTGGATTTTCAGAGCTTTATTATCCAAACAAGGCGAATTCTTATTATTTTTATAATGTGTGGTTATACTCCAATAAGAAATAATCCACTAAATTGAGAACCAGAGGCAAAGAAGAGTACCTTTCCTTGCTCCTCCTTATAATATTCATCACATTCCCAATATACAAATATAAAGTAAACCAAGTCTCGATCAATACACCAATACAAGTAGAGTATTCACACTTCGCTTTCACAAGTCGATGGCAGAGGTATTTGAAGTTTTTTACGCAGCTTTGCTGAGCATTTGGCAGCTCTGCTTGCTGCTGCTGCTGGCATGGCTTGCGTTGCGGTGCTATTCGATTTGCTTGTTGTTGTCGATCTCCCATGTCCCTTTCTAGATGTGTGTATTTGCTTTCGCTTTTTTACATATTTGCATTTCGTTATTGAGATTGAGACAAAGAGCAGAAGAGAAGCAAAAAAAAAGTGCAGTCGCTCCTGCTCCTGCTGCTCCTGCTCCTGCTGCTCCTGCTGCTGCTGCATTCAATCATCAATGAGTTTTTGCATTTTACACATTTCACTTGGCTCATCTTTGCAGCTGCTGAGGCTTTTTTTTTATGTCTCTTTTCGTTTTCTTTTTCAGCTCTTCTTTTGCCTCTAGTTCTTCTTCTTCTTCTTGTTGAAGCTGCCATTTTGCTGGCTGGCTTCGCTTGCCTTGACGCCTCTCAGCTTGAGTTCCTCTTGAGCATAATTGAAGCCCACATCTAAGCGGCCCCGCCCACAAACCCACCAACGCCTACCGCCCACCAGTCACTGATTGGCAAATCGAGTGCAGGGCAAATGTGCTCAAAGTCGTTTGATTTATTGATTGATTGTCAAAGCGATTGCCGTCTGCTTGACTGGCTCGCAACCAAATTTGTTGTACACAATAATTAAAATGCAAATACTCCCACCAAAACATAAGAGTGTGTGTGTATCTGTGTGTAAAACCATTTAAAGGTTAGCTGCATGTGGCATCTCTTTGTCTTGCTTCTGGCTTCTGGCACTATGCTTAAGAAATATTTCCATTTCCAGTTGGATTTGGCTTTTCGTTTTCTTTTTCCAGCCAACATTAGAGCGTTGCTCAGTCACTCGACAAAATGATTTGTATGTCAGACGAGCGAATAACCTGTAACACCCACACACATACACACACAAACGCACTCTCTCGATCTCTCTCTCTCACACACACTTACAGAAAATATTTGGTTCATATGCTAAGCGCCGTAAAGTATGCCGCACTTTCCCGTGTGCATTGAGGTAAAGTGTGTTGCTTTGTTGTTTCTTTGGCCGTGTGGCTTTCGCTGTGCTTTTCGCATATGCAAATGGCTTTGCGCAAGGACAAGTGTTCTCGTAAACATTCAGTAAACAAAGCAAACGACTACAGCGAGCAGCATTCCGCACACAGGCCCATCGTATGCCATTTGAGCCAACGTGTTTCATCAAAATACAGCCAAAAATCAAAGCTAAGCAAAGCGAAATTGTTTTTAAAAAAATAAAAATAAAGAAAATTCAGTAATGGTGCAAATTCTTGATCTTAAACATAATATTCAGAAACGAAACACACACACAAACGAAAGACTTGGGATAAATGTATTCTATTGCAGAAATCAAGTAATATAAGGAAAAAGCCCGAAGAGGAAACAAATTTGAACTTAATCACTCAGTTTTTATTGTTCATTTATTTTCTCTTAATATCTAACTTACTTTCTTTCTTGCCGTTGTTATCTTTTTAAGCCACTCTCTTTCCTTCTCCACGACTCTATCTTGATTTACTTCTTCCCTTCTTAGCCTTACAGCGCTTTCTCTTTTGATTTAACTCTGCTCTTCCTTACTTGCTCTCTTTGCCCCCTTCTCCCTCTCTCTTTCTCTCTCTCTGCCTCGCCTTCTCTATCTCTCTTTCTCACTCTGTCTCTCCTAAAAGATCTCTTTATTCATTCATTTCTCTACATTCATTATTTGCTTCTTCTCCGTCTATCTCGCTTTGAATTTATCCCATGCCTTTTTCTATCTTTCCTCCTATCTGTCTCTCTATCTCTCTCTCTCTTTACCTTTTGGCTGATATCTTCTTCTTCTTCATGACATTCTACTTTCTCTTTTGATTAATATCTTCTCTTCTTTATTTCTTTCATTTCATTTCCTATTATTTATCTTCCCCTTTCTCTCTCTTTCTCTATCTTTATCTTTTCATATATATTTTTTCTTGATTTCTCTTTCTCTAACCGTCTCTCTCTTTCCTTATCGTACTTATCGTACTTATTTGGAATAATAATTCATACTCACCTATTCTAATTTCCCATCCTAATTACTCAGTCTCTTCAATCCCTGCATCTCTTTAAATAATCGACTCTCTATACAATTTTCATTGTTTGCAGCAATCCTTATATACTCTATTATTATTGTTCAATAGAATTAACTCTCACGCCACTCACTTATTCGCTTACGCTCATCCCTATTAACATAACTTCCAGACAACACCTCTCTCTGCGATTTTCAACAAGGCTTTCCGGTTTAGCTGAGTGCTTAGAAATGTGTGGCAACTTTTTGTGTTTGCCTAAAAGCATAAGCAGCTTCTGTTTCGCCCCTCGCCTCGCCTGTCGCCCCGCCTACCGCACAGCCTCTTTAACATACAAACCAAATGTCATATCTATTATTTCCACATAGCATCAAGTTTGTATAGTTGAATTTCTGTTTCGCCTTGACTTGTTAGTGTTGCCAGATCAGCGCAAAACTTTTGTTATTACCATATGCAGAGTAGTTTTTAAATAATTTTTGGTGCAGCGGAAGTGGAGTGGGGCCGCTGCCTGTGCTAATGCAATGCAAAGTCGTCGCAGGGAGCGTATTTCCAGTTGCTCGCTGCCTGGCTAGCCTCATTTTCATCGTTTCTTAGCAAATTTGCGAGGATATTTAAACTGTTTGAGAAGTTTTTTACGTGCGCCGTCATAGTTTGAAAGCTACTTTGGCATGGCTGGAGGTTTATGCAGCTGCATAAATGTTACTTCTACTTACGTAAATTACAAAATAAAGTTATTACGAAAAGTAATTTAAGTTAAAAATTTGTGTACGCCGCCAAGTAACCCGCGGAAATTGTGCAGCCAACTGGCAATGCCGTGGCCCCTTTTTTCACTCGTTTTACGCTCTTTCTTTATCAGAGGCTCCACCTCTTCTTCTTTCTGTTCTTTTTTTTTTGGCATAAGCTGCATGTGGTGGGCGTGCGGCTGGAGAATTCGTGTCTGCCGGCTGTGTCGCCTCTTGCTGTTTGGCTGCTCCATAAAATCAGGTAACAAGTTGCGAAATAGTTGCGCTTTGGGGCTTTCAGCCCAGGCTCTAATGCAGCCAGCCAACTTAAAGCATTTGCGTCATAGAAGTACTGCAAATCAATTTGCATTAAACATTTAAGGCACCAACAGCAGCCACAACAACAACAGCAGCAGCAGCAGCAGCAGCAGCGGCAGTCGGGCACGCAACAAAAGCCGCACTAAAACAAAAGCCCTGAAAAGTATGCAACAATAAACAAGACTCTAAATTCGAGTGTTAACAACTGCGCCATGCTCTGTGCGGAGTTTGCCTCTGAGTAGGACTAACTTCGATTTACTGCCTTTGTTTTATAATTATAAATTGTTTATATTAATTATTTATATATATATTGTAGTCTGTTTTATTTTTCTTTATATATGAAAATTCAAATATTATTGATTTCATTATTGAAATTTTAATATTTTTTGGAAATTGTGTTTCGTTTTATGTTTAGCTCTTTTCGAACTCTTTCTTGGGCTCTCTAAAGAAATCCGAATTAAAAGGGAAAGGTTGTAGTATTCTAGACTGCTTGTCCAGATTATTAAGAAGCAATATGTTAGAAGAGTATATATAAAGCTGTTAAGTAAGGATATCTTTCAACTAGTTTGATATTTGGACTCTATGATATTTTGTTATGAACATGATGTAAATTTTTAATATTCATTTATTTATCATTTTTATATAATTTTTTTTTTTAAATAATTAAATAACAATTAATTATTTAAAAAAATTATATAATTTTTTTATTTTTATTTATTTATTTTTTATTTATTTATTATACTTATTTTTTAAATATTTTTTTATTAATTTGAATTTTTTATATATATTTTTTTTTATTAATTTTGTATTATTTATTAATTGTTTATTTATGTTTTATAATACTTTATTTATTTTTTAATCATTTATTTATTTTTTTTATATTTAAATTTTTTATCTATATTTTTTTTTAATTTTTTAATTTTTTTATTATTATTATTTATTTATTTATTTTTTTTTTTTTTTGTATTTATGATTATTTTTCCTTACTCTCTGATTAAATTATCTCATCGGTAGATCGTTGCTCTGACAGGAAATATATTGTAGCTTGAGAGATATTTATTATTATACATGAATATCATATCACATAATTTATTCACTTATGCATTTCTTTTGTGTGATCAAATTGAAGAGATATTATACATATTATGTTTACAATATAATTTATTTAAACTTTGTTTTTATTTGCTATATAATCTGCTTGTGTGCCAGCTTTCTCTACTCCAAAGCATTTCTAATGCATGTAAACCCATATACCCCATTTACACCAAACAGCGGTGCATTGAATAAAGCAAATTGAAAAAGTGGTCGGGTCAGTCATAAAGAATGCAAACTGCAGGTTAAAATCGAAACGGAAACTTTTAGCCTTGGCGCCCGGCGCATTGATTGAGTCAAGCGATTGGCGGCTGTGGGTGGTAAACAGTGGCCAGACGGGGTTACGCTTAATCAATGGCCCAATAAACAACACACCAAGCGAGAGAGAGAGAGAGAGTGGGAGAGGGAGAGGGAGAGTGAGTGTGAGAAAGAGGGAGAGTGGAGTGGGGCTGTGCAATCATGGTCACATTGAATGCGCAGCGACAAAACTGTAAGCAATTGCACAAACCCGAAATGTTGCTCTAGTTGTTGTTGTAGTTGCTGTTGTTGTTGTTGCTTGCACATGGTTGTTGTTTGGCTGTAAAATCAAGTTGAAAGTTGCTGGCAACTTGAGGTGCAAGTGTCGTGTTTTTGTCAATGGGCCAACAGCAGCAATTTCCGTTTCCTGTTGCCAACGTTGATGAAACTGCGAACGAAAAAAAAAACAGAAAAAGAAAATGGGAGAAATGGCAAAGAAAAAAGTCAAGCAACAAAAGTTTAGATTACAAATTCACATACGTACACTGGCCAACAGGGCAGCAGCAGTTGATTTACTGTTGCTGCTTTTTTTATTGTTGCTGTTGTTGTTGCTGTTGTTGCTGTTGTTGTTGCTGCAGTCTTGGCTGCATGTTTTGTGGTCATTCTGTGCAGTGCAATTGGAGCTTGTGTCTCAGCTCGTTGTTGTTGCTGTTGTTGGCATTTTGGCTGTACTTTTTGCCACTGCCAGTCATGCGTGGCACGTGCTACGCTTTGATGTGGTGCTCGGTGCTCACCCTCCACCCGCCAGTCTCTGCTGTCCGCTTTCCACGTGCCAAACGCCCAATGCCTAAATAAACCTAAAGTAATAAAAACGAGCAAAAAACCTCAAACAAGAGTGTGAGAGAGAGGGAGAGAGGTAGGGCAAAAGAAGTGAGAGAATGAGGAAGGCAGAGGAAACATCAGCAACTGCAAATGCCGCTTCTACATTTGGCTAAATTGGACTCAGCGAAAGCCACCATCACACACACACACACACACACACACACACACACACTCACACACACGCACAGCAACAACAACTTTGTAAATATTTTATGCAAAAACACAAACTGAGTGCGGCTCTGTCTCAGCCACAGAAGCTACCTGGAAAATGTTTTTCAACACATCTGTACGATTGCATCAAATAATATTTACTTTGCTATACCGCACACCCACACACACACACACGCACACTGGTTAGCTGTATCTGTATCTCAAGCATACGGTTCATTAGGCTGCTCAAGAGCCTCACACAAATTTGTTACTTACAAGTTTTGTAGCTCAACTTGCGGCAGTTAAGTAAATTTCCTAATGTTAACTACAAATTGACTTTGAATACATCAGTCACGTTGAGTGCGAGCACCGCATCCTTTAAGCCTGGCCAAAAACTCTGCAGAAGAATGAAAACTGTTTGCCCATAATTGATATTTGAGAGAGTGAGAGAGAGAGAGAGAGAGAGAGAGAGAGAGAGAGAGAGAGAGAGAGAGAGAGAGCTGTGACAGCTGTGGCCATGGCGCAACAAACATAAATAAAACAGTCTAATCAGCGCTGCCATTGGCAGCACTATTGTCACGTATTATTCTACATTTGTCTGCATTTGCATTGCCATTGCCATTGGCACTGTTGTTGCCATAGTTGTTGTTGTTGTTGTTGTCCATTGTGCACATAAATCTGCCAGAAGAGACTTTGGCTTTTTATGCCCTTTTTACGTTAGCCGACATAAGCGGAGGACAACGACTCGGCGCATAAATGAAATGTGAGCTCTCTTCTAGGAAATTAATTTGCCTAATTATTCGCATTTTGGTATTAACAATTTTAAATGACTTGGCAGAGTTTTCAGCGGCTTACTGATATATTTGAAAGCATCTATATAATAATCAATGTACATATAAATACCAATAATAAAATAATAATAAATTATTATTGTTTATCAAGCCTTCACATATTTGAAAAGCTCTTTTTACAGCTGTCCCTGAAAATGCTCTATTATAATACAAATATTTAAAATCTATTTTTGAAATTTCTTAAATATATAATATTAGTACTTTTTTTTGACTGCCTGAAAGCTTTTGTTGCTTTGGCCTAAAACTTGATTTTAAATCTAATTCTTTGTAGCAATAAATAAATAAAATAATAAATAATAAAAAATAATAATAATAATAATAAATAAATAAATAAATAAAAAAAATTTAGTTTGAATTTCATTATTTTCTTTTCTGTAAAGTATAATCGAACCTCTTCACTTAAAATAAAAAAAAATAAAAATAAAAAAAATGATTCATTACATTTTTCAAATGAAATTTAAAACAAAACCAATATATTAATTTCACGTTCTTGAATGAGTATAAAAATATTAAATATAAATATAATACATTGTTTATATGTATTAAAAAAATTATATTTTTTAAATAATATAATAAACATATAAAAATAATGTAAATTTAAAAATATTATAATTTTTTTTAATTTGCTAAAATTAAATTAATTCAAATTAAATTAATTCTAATTAAATTTAATTGTTTTCCTTGTATAAATACTTCCATCTTACGTTCATGCGTATAATTTTCCTTATGAATAATGTAATCTACGCAATATGAACATATTGAAGATCTTTATTAAATTATTATTATTATTTTTTATTTAAAAATGAGATGATATCAGAATAATCTCAAATTATATATCATTTAATCCATTTCTCATTTGCTCTTTATATTCCTTCCCTTCCTCTTTCTGCTTGCTTCATTGCTTTTAGAGCATTTGAAATTCGTTGCATTTTATTTACCAAATATATGCATTATAGTGTATTTCTTTCTTCCTCTTTATTTATTTACTTCTTGTGAGTGAAGCGCACATTTTGAGGGGATGAAGCTTGAGTGGTTGCATATTGCCAACTTCAGTTTGTCTCGCTGTTTGGCTTCAAGGATAGCTAACACATCAACACACACACACACACATATATATATATACACACACCATATGCATTGTGGGGGCAGCAGCAGGTGGCGCGATATTATTCCCGCAGCGATATGTTCTCTTTGTTGTTGCTGTTGTTGCTGTTGTTGTTGCTCATTGTTGCATTTGGCACATGGCTGGCATTTCGCTGAAATTTGTATAGCTGCTCGCTGCCACGTATTGTTGCATGCAACTGCCAGAGTCATTCAAATTCCGTGACAATTCGATAAAAATGCGACATTGTGACAGTGCAAAACAGCTAAGCCCGCCACGCTCAGCTATTGCTATTGCTATTGCTATTGATTTGCTTTCTTTTTTTTATGAGTATACATAAGAAGAAGAACAAGAAGAAGAAGTGTATATTTATATATTTATTTTGGGTTCACTTTTAAGCTCATATATGCGGCCAAACTCAGCTGGGACTTTGGCTGATTTACGAATGCCAAAAACACAAATCGAGCAGCTATATAAAAGTTGAGCTGCTTAAAGTGTGCCTTGTGGAATACACAAACACACTCAAAGAGTGTGTGTGTGTGTGAGAGAGAGAGAGAGAGGGAGATAGTGACACCTATAGGACACAATCACGGTAATTGAGAACTTTTTGGCAATGGAAAATGTAGAAAAAAAAGCAAAAGTCGACAGAGCCAAGTGAAGATTTACTTCATTTTTGGCTCCCACAAATGCGTGTGTGTGTGTGTGTGCGTAAGAAATATGTGCTGTGGTGCACAGGAAGGTAAAATAACAGACTCGCGTCATAATTTACACGTGTGTGCGAGAGATGAAAAAAATGTTAGTGTATGTGTGAGTGTGTGTGTGTGTGTGGAGACAAAGCCAACTCAGCTCCCCTTTGACTGTTGGGGGTCAGCAGTCAGTTGGCAGGGCAAGTTGTTGGCAAACGCTTGCAGCTGGCTAAAAAGTGTGAAAGAGCGATAAGAGAGAGAGAGAGGGAGAGAGAGAGAGAGAGAGAGAGAGAGAGGGAGAGAGAGAGGCTGCTGTCACACAGCCATTAGCCACTGTGTGGGTGACTCTCATTAGGCCCGTCGCTCGGCCCGGTTATGCAAATTATTATGCGCCTTTCTTTCGCTCAGCTCGCTGGCAACTTAATCATGCATGTTTACACGCAGTACAAGTACAAAACTCAAACAACAAACCGAAACAACAAACAAGATGCGACAACAAAGCAAGTGAAATACAAGACAAGCACGACCTGCCGAGTCACAATGCTGTGTGCTCCCATTTTTAGCATCCAGCTGCTACCCCTGGCCCCCGCACCCATCATAGACGACCCACACACAATGCCTTCACAGTCCAATGATATATGCAATCCGTAGGCGGGCGAGGCTAATCAACGCGCGCATGCCGAAACACAAACATTTAACTGAATTAACTTTGTTTACAGCACAAATTTTTGCATAGCTAATTAGACGGCGAACGGGGCCAAGGCGTGTTCAAAGCCTTGAATATATCCATCCGGACCACCAGCAGTCCCGCCCGCTCTCAGCTAATTCCCTGTCGAACTCTTTGCTCATTCACTGTGCCCTGCCCCCTCCCTCCCTCTCCACCCGGCAACCCATTCACTCTTAACGTGCGTGCTTTTATGCTTGGCAACAAAACATTTACACGTTTTACTCAACGGCCAATTTTCTGGAATACAAACAAATTCCAATTGAAGTCTGAGTTGCTTCGAGTTGGGCTTAAAAACTCTCAAGATTCGAGATTCAGGCTATTTTTAGATTAGTTGGCAATCTAAGGGTTCATGGGGGGAGATGAAATCATGAATTTCCTATCTAACATATTGAATTTATTTGTTATTATTATTATATATATATATTTTTTAAAATTCCTAATAATGAAAATTCATATTATTGATGAATATATTGGAATATTCACATATATATGCATTTATCAATCGAAATTTATTACGCTAATATATATTATAAAATAAAATATAAACAATTAAAAAAAAAAAAAAAAAAAAAATTTTTAAGAATTATCTAATTTTTAAATATTTTAGAAAATACGAAATAAAATTTAAAAAATATAAAAATATATATAAATCCATCTGCATGATAATTTCTAAAATATATTACAAAATTAAACATAAACAAATAAAAAAATTATTGAGCATTTTATATAAGCATTATACAATTTAAATATTATATAAAATTTAATTAAGATTGTATGAAATAAATTTAAAATATAAATAAAATACATTATAGAAAGAAAAACAAATTAAAAAAAAAATTAGTTATTTAAAATTATTTTATTTTTATTATTATTTTTATTTTATTATAATTATAATTGGCTTTACATAAATTATTTCTTCTTAGAATCTCTATCAAGTCAATAGAAATCAAATTAAATTTCAGTTCAAAGACTTCTACCCCAAGATATATTGAAATTCGACGCGTTTACATGGCATTCCCCAATGGAAATCAATTTCAAGTTTGGCTCGAAAGTTTTCAGACGGAGCAGCGAATGTAGCTGGGGACTGCTAAGCATGGCATGTAGAGTACATTGCAGTTGCAATTGTCATGATAATGATTTTTTCTGCTTTTTTTTTTTGTTTTTCTTTGGTTTTTTTTTTTCTGTTTGCAGTAGTTTGATTCCATCTTCGGCTTCACGAATTGTTGCAGAGAGGAAAGTTTTTGTTTGTTTGGGGTATCTGGGAAAGTTGTCATAACGAAGAAAGTTTGTGCGGAGGCTCAGGTGCAGTCGTGGGCACGTAAAATATGGTTGGAAACAATGTGGAAATAGTGGAAAAACTGCCGCTTGTTTTATTTATGCATTTATAGTAGTTTTTCCTCATGACTCTTGAGTCGAATTCGTGCGGCGCTTCCGTTGGCACTCGTCACTTTTGCCGACTTTGTCTCATTTTTTATTTAAACAACAAACTTTTCGCCATGCACAAAACTTCTACATTTCCCTTCTCACTTTACCTATTGCTCTCCATCTATTTTTTTTTTTTTTTTTTTTTTTTTTTTTTTTTTTTTTTTTTTGTTGCAAAATTACCTAACGAGCGAAGAGGGAGCGAGGAAGTTAGTTGCAAGCTGGCTATAACTTGGTGTAAGTAGCAAAAAGTTTTTGCAAATATTATTAAATAAGCAGCATCTCGCGAACAGCGAGACAGAGAGAGAGAGAGAGACAGAGAGAGAGAGGGAGAAAGAGAAAGGGGAATGAGAGGAAGAAAGTTGGAAATTTGGAGACAGCGTCGGGCAAAAGGCTAAGAAATAAGGAAATTATATACAAAAAAAAAATACAATAATAATGAAATTATTTATAATTGCAGAAATAACAGAAATATTTCAGCTGTTATAAATACATATATTAAAATACTATATATACAAATTCATGGTAAAGCCTTATAGCAATTGTCTCTCGACTGTATATTGTGTAAGACCCATGAATGCATGAGCAAATACTGAGCTAATAATTGAAAAGTACTGGAAATACAAGTTTGCAAGCGAAGCAACTTTTTCATGGCACAATAATAAGGAAGGTCGTAGAAGGCAATACTCCACTGGGAGATACCCTGAATGTATGAAAAAGTAAAGGAATTTATTGTTAAATTATCGTTAATTTATCGATAAACGATGATAGACTGCAATGAAACGATAAGCTGAATATGGTATATGGGAAGAAAGAATTTTAAAAGTGATTTACAAATTGAAGATTTCTGCGCTTAGACGGATGAACAGAGAGATAGAGGAATAGGTAGATAGGTCGACTGAGTAAGAATATATACACTTAATATACGTCAGTTACGTCGCCTTACACATTTAACATGAATTTCTACATATCTATATACGCCACAACTCCATTTAAAATGGTTTCAGGCAAAGAGTCTTGAAAGAGCGGGGTAACGGCGTATACATCACACAAGAAGAAGAAGAAGAAGAAGAAGACGAAGCAGAAAATGTCTTCATAAACCATAGAAATCGATAGCACACAGCTTAATATGTAATTGATGTAGCAACAACAATTTGAGCTGCCCTCAAGCATAAATCGTGCTCGATAATCAAGCCATCAAAACTATGGCAAGTAATTTGTAAATCAGTAAAAACAGTTAAATTGAACGGCAAAGGATTTGATTGTGAATGCGGTCCGGACCGCTGCCAGTTGGCACATAAATGTTGCAATGCGAGTTTGTCTCGAAGTAATTAAAATAATAGCCATTGAGAAAGCAAAAGGGCACTCGAAATTGGAATTTGCGCTTGGCGCTGCTCTCGTGCTCGTAAAATGTCCCAACAATGTAGAACACCATCCATCAGACGTCAATTGTATGCCAACTGACAACAAATCAAACTGTCATCCAGCACAGCCAAAGCTAGAGCTAGCCAGACAGACAGAGAGACGGGAAGACAGAGAGACGGACAGACAGAGAGACGAGTCGGAAGAGTCAGCAGTCAGCAGTTGAGCCAGTGGAGCATTCAACCAGTCCAAAGTATTTGTGGAGCGCCATATTTGAAATTATGCCACATGCATTGGCATTGTAAGGGTCTCTTTCTCTCTCTGTGTATGTGTGTGTGTGTGTTACTGCCTTTTGGCACAATTTCTATATGCAGGCATCTATCTATCCATCTAGTTTGTGTCTCGTTGCAGCTGTCAGCGCTCTATTTTGCAGTTCATCATCATTGTCATTGACATTTTCGAGTGGTTACAATGGCAAGCAGTGCCTGCCTAGGCACTCTCAGGGGCGTCGAGTGTGCGGAGAGGGGCACTGCCAGAGACTCCATACTTGACTAGGGGCGACTGCACTGCTTTCGATTTATTTGCGCCTGAAAGATTTATGCGTTTGAAATATGGCAAATTGCCATACTCGACACGCTTGCACATTACTCAGAAAACATTGAGTATTAAAGCTCGATTTTCGAGCAAACTCATTTGATTAGATGTAAATGTTGAATTCATAGAGTGACTCGTAATTCAAATCGGTTTTCATTTCGTATTTTGTGTGTACTTTAATTGGTTTTTCATTTGATTATATTCGATATAAGTTTGTAGATTTTTGTAAATACTTTTTGCCAGCTTTTCTTTTTAGTATAAAAGATTGAAATAAAATCAACTTAAGCTGAGATATGAATAAAAATTTTGATTTTCTTTAGTTTGATGAATGGGAACTGCAGTAAATTTGTTAAAATCTTATTAAGAGGTAAATCTTGCTTTTTATTCTTTTTCTAGCAGTTAATTTCTTAGGATATAAAGCGTTTATTTATATTTAAAATGCAAAAAAGGGAACTTGCGCCATAAAGTCGTAAAAAAAATAGGGTAAACTTTTTTGTTTGATATTTTATTTAATTTTATTTATTATTTATTTATGTTATTTTTTTATTTTTATTTATAAGCCGTACACTATTTTTTAAATAAATAAACTATCATAAATAAAACAAATTATGTTTTTTCTTTTCTTTACTTATAGAGTCGTAATACTAAATATATTTTATTTTATTTTATTTATTATTTATTTATGTTATTTTATTTATTTTTTTAATATTTAATATTTGATAAGCCGTAAAATATTATGAATAAATACAAAGTAATAAAAAAATAAATAAATAAATACATTCTAATATATATAAAAAAATTAAATTGTTATTTTCTATGTTTTTTCTTTACCTATAGAGTCGTAATACTAAATTTATTTTATTTTATTTTTTTTTATAAAAAATATTATATAATATAATAATTATAAATTTTATTTTCCACCTTTATTTTAAGTTACTAAAAATTTAAATAGTTTTAATCTGTTAAATAATCTCATTATTAAATATTCAAAATCCTAAAACTTTCATAGGTCAAAAGTTGTTCCGCTCAGGCATCATAACTGAATGGGAAACGCGATGCTTACATATTTACATAGCTCACCTGCTGTGTGTAAATTGAAATAGCTTAAAAAGCATCTGATATCCGATGAGGGGAAATGTGATTGGCTGGCTGGCAAGATGTTGTGCATTAGATACCTGCAAGGGGGGCGGTGGAGGTGGAGGTGGAGGTTTGGGGTACAGAGCTGGGCAGGTTAACTGGAGTCAGCAACTCAGCTCCGGCCACTCGATTGACTGTGAAATAGGAACCACTTTGCGCAAAGCTAATAAGGAATTGGGAATAAGGAATAGCGGAATCGATATTGCCATGACACCTACAGGACGAATTTGAATTTTGGGCTGGCGGAAATTGATGCCATTACGGTTTTGTCTGAAGTCTGACGCTGAGTGCCACGCCGGAAGTAGCTCGTGGTGCACTTTTATTTAAAGAAAGATGCCAAATGCCGGTGGCAAAAATACCAAAAAAAAAAAAGGAACAAGAAAGCCAAAGTGAAAGCGAGCGTGAAAGAGCTGCAAGAAGAAGAGCTGAACAATGTTTGGATATATGTGTGTGTGTGTTTGTATACTTTTGGGTAGCACTGTCTGCCGACACTTTTTCAGACAGACGCATATATCACACTGACAGACAGTTGGCCAGACGGACGGACGGACGGACGGACGGACAGTGGCACCCACAACACATCAGTCAATTTATCTCCAACGATTCGTGTGCGTGTGTGCAAAAATTACGCAGTTTATACGGAAGTGTGCGTGTGTGTGTGAGTGTGTGTGGACTGGCCCACTGAACTTTAGCAGTCAAATGAAGGCGGGGCCTGCCCTGAAATCTACATATATTGATAAATGACCCAAGCACCCAGTCCCAAATCGATGGCCCGATGGATGCCGCCTGACAGGCCAAAGGACGTGGGAAGGGCCGGACGGACGGCAGGACGCAGCCGAGCCGAGGCGAAGCTTGTGCAATTGATGCGCGTATTTATATCGGCCATATTAAAGTTAAGCTGCGTGGCTCTCGCTCTGCCAGTCTCTCTCCTCCGCTCGTTCTCTCGTTCTCTCGGTTTTGATTTCATTTAATCAGCTGACGACAATTAAGTAAGTTATGCCGGCACGTGCTACAAAAAACTTCATCAAAATGAACGACAACAGCGCGCGAAGTGTAAAATAATTACTTCGGCTTGTTCCAGCTCCGGTTTGGAGTGAGCCTTCGGATTGGGATTGGGATTGGGTTTTGCATTGGTTTACGCATATTGCTATCGCCTGACTTTTATTTCTCTCTCGTACTCTCTCTCTTTCTCTCACTCTCTCTCTTACACACATACATGTAATTAATTAAATAAGCGCCTCAGTCCGCAGATACATTGAATGGCTTACTGCGTAGCCCGTAAAGCGACTGATTGACTTTTGGTTTGCCCAGCTGCCTCTCGGCCAGCCCACGTCGCTTCATCTCCTTCAACAACAATTATTCAGCGCAACAAAAAGAGGAAGAAAACATTTTAAATTTCAGCTGAAAGCATTCCATTAAATGCGCCAACACAATTCCTTATTAAAAATTTTATTGCACTTCCGGTTCAATTATTTATAAATAACGCCTTGCATTAACTCTGCTGCAAACTAGAGTTGGGATTCTTTGTATGGTATAACAGGGGCGAATATGCGTGACACGAATCACTGGGAGCTGTCGAGTGGCGGTTGGATGCTGCTACAATCAGATCTTGAAATTATGTAATATGAAAGTGATCCTTAAATCCTGAAATTATTTAATATTGTGTAGCATTTAAGGCTTGTGCAGTAAGCAGAAGGAGGAGAAGAATCGTACATTAGTTAGATAGTAGTACTTGTAAATAAATAATAATTATATGCATATACAGTAGAGTCCAGTTATAGCGACTACGTATATTACTATTCCTAAGTATTAAAAATTCTGCTTCCCAGAAAGACTTATATGAGCTACCTGATGTGGTTATAGCGTCGTCCGATTATAACGACGGTTCCTTAAACATCGTTATAGCCGAATTCAACTGTATATGTTTGAACAGTCTGACCTCACGTTGGTCTGTTATTCCATCCAACGGCCTGTTCCTCTCTTTCCATCCAGACCCTTTCAATGTTTCATCTATTCGAGCATATGCTAGACCGTCCTTCTCTCTACCCACATGTTCATCACTTCCCTTGCCTGTACGCCTAAGTTGCCTTAAGCACGGTAGCATCTCATAAGCAGACGGTGCTCATATTTGAAAACTTTGCATATGAGATACTCTATTGTGTTATTAAGAATTAATTATCATAAATACAGATTTAACTGTTTTTCCCTTAATTATGCCATTTTCTAACTATCAATGAGTTGCCTTGGCTGATAGAGCATAACTCCGAAACCTTAAAAATTATGAAATTTAGAATGTACATTTTTATGATGTAAAAAAATATTTTAAATAATCTTGACTTTGGATATCTATTCACTTTCACTAAAGATTATTTTCAATACTTGGAATATACATATTGGTATATAGATACATATTTAAATGATTTGGTTTCTAGTAACACATTCTTAATAAAATTTAAGTACGTTTCAAGTTCGTTTATTTATTCCCAGAAGACAAATCATTCAAAGCTTGCCCAATCTTCAATTGAGTGGTGTCAAAAGAACAAATGGACTTCGCCCACATGCCTATACTCGCATGCCTATATATACATATATGTATATATGTATGTATATCCGCCCTTGCCTTCCCATGCATGTATTCTAGGTTTAGCCCTGGGTCATAGGTCTCTGTGAGAGCATCCACTAGTCGAGCACTGCCAACTTGAGCATGTTTTTCATGTTCTGAGCTCTCATAAACCACAATCTGCTGGCCAGCTTATTGCTGTCCTTGACTCGCCAAAAAAAAAAAGCAAAAAGAAATCCAGTTAAATAACATTTAAATTAGAACGGGTTTTTTTCTCCAACTACTCTCTGTTATGGGGGAGGGGGGGGGGGGGGGGGGGGGGGGGTGGCGCTGCATGCGGTACATAACAACAGAAAAGTTGTTAAGTAGTTGGCAACTTTTATTGCCTGGCCAACATGATCCATAAGCCGCACTTAGTTGGCCTTCAACGGCTGCTCAAACATTGTGTAAGCTCGATTTTATTTCAGCTGCTGCTGTTGTTGTTGTTGTTGTTGTTGTTGCTGTTGCTGTTGCCTAACTCGGCTGAAAAAGCCGTGTCCAGTTGTTAATTGTGCTGTGTACAAGGGCCGGAGCATGGGAGGCCTTTGCGTAGTAATTGCAATTGAAAGTTTCTTCATAATGCTGCCAGCTTGCATTTGTGGGCGGGGCTAGGTGTACGTGTGTGTAGGTGTGTGTGTGTGCGTGTGAGCGTATTAAATGTCTTTGCAGCTAGGCAATGGCAATGGCGCTGCGGCATGCTGCACGCTGCATGCAGCACACATGAAATTATAACATTTAATTTTTAATTATGAGTGCTATTAACATGGCCAAAAGTTGTTGCCCCTGGCTGGCAGACGGCCATAAAATAAATGACAAAATAAAAATGCCAACCGAGCGACAGAGCTGAAATTATTATTTTGCATTTAAGAGCAGGCAGCAGGCAGCAGCAGCAGCAGCAGCAGCAGCTGTGCTATCAACTCTCCCCCTCCCCCACTCACTCTCCCTCTCACTCTCTCCATCTCTCTCTGGCAGCTTGGCAACTAATTATGTGGAATAATGAAACAATCATGGCAGCTCCTGCTGCTTATTTGCGGCACATTTTTTCCCTCTCGTTGTTCTCGTCGTTGTTGTTGTTGTAATTTTAAATAAATTATTTCTATTTTCGCCTCGCTTTGGCTATGACAGTCCTTGGCGCGCATTTAATTTTATTTCCATTTCAATTCCGAATTTGTCTTAATGAATACCCGATGTACGTATTTATAGCCTTGGCGCACCTGTTTACACGGGCTAATTGTATGCGAATCGCTGGCGTATTGTACTTTGCATAAAAACAATAAATATTATTAACAGGCAACAAACAAAAAACCAGAAAAATGTTGCAGGCAGTTGGCATTTGATTTATGGGCGTGGCCGAGGTCAGTTTTTACGCAGAAAGTGTGCGCAAATGCAGTTCGTGTTGTTTTCATTTCAGTTTTTTTATTATTTATCAATAGTGTTTCTGTGAAATGGCATATTTAAATATACCCTGTGGATGATTAGGTAAGGAGTATTTGCTGTTTCAATATTTAAAGCTGATTGCAAGTGCTCCTTCACGAAAAGAGTAAAAGTCTATATTATTGTCATCTCAATTTACATTTGTTTTTCTCTTATTTTCCAAAACTCGAATACCCTGTAATCTCCATTCCGCTCTTCTCCCACATATCCCACTGTATATCTTATATCTTATATCTTATCCTCATGTTCACCTTATGCGCTATCATCACTCTTATCTACAGTATTTAAAAAAAATATATTTGATATACCCTATAATTCTTTCTTCAAAAACATATCATATCCAATTCATGTATTCAATATCGCATTCATATTCATTTCATTCTCTACATCCCAAATTCTCTACAGAATATGAGACTATCGTATACCCTGTAATTCAAGAGTAGCTGATTACATATCATAGAATCTCCACATACATCAAATAATCCCTTTCAGCTCTTTATATACAGATTTTTACAGGGTATTTCCATACATACACCTTTTTTAATGACATACCCAACTTTTTACAGAGTATTTGCAGATTTACAGCATTTATATATGTTTTCGTAAGTCCTGTAATCCAAAAGTATCGCACTTCATCTACATATCATATCCACACTCATCATATAATGTCATATACATCTCAATTTCTGCATACACTACTTTATACAGAGTATCTGCACACCTCAAACTCCTTTCATCCTTTCACATACCCTGTAATCCAAAAGTATCGCACTTCATCTACATATCATATCCACACTCATCATGTATTCATCTCAATCCCACCGTTCACAACTCTTTACAGGGTATTCGCACACTCACCCACATCGATTTGCATTGATTTTTTGTTGCGTGTGTGGCAGCTCATGCATTCCAGGTGTTGATGCATTATTAATGCCATTTTAAATGCCACATTCAATTGCTGGCTGGCTTTGAATGCCGTCGCATTACCTAAAATCCCGTTTATTTTGAATTTAAATTGTAATTAAATTAACGATAGCAGCCAAATACAGGGAGCGGGTCATCGGGCGGGGGCGCATTTCATTTGTAATTTAATACAAAATATATATATTGTAATTTACTTAAGAGCTCTTCGGCCATACAGAATAATTCCATTTTAAATATTGCGTTAACATATTTGTGTCGCAACATTTTAAGCTCCGTTCGCCAAATGCAATTAACAAATAAACTCGGGAATTAAAGAATGCACTTAATGCGGGCCATAGTTCAACTTTATTTGCACCGGGTAACATTAACGATGGCCAACAGGTCTCTGATGTAATTTTCGCTCGTTCAGCAGGGCGTATACGTAACGCGCTCACTCGAGGCTCTATCATCATTAAAAGGCTAAGCGTTGTTCTACTTTTGCTCAGATACAAAGGTTTCTTCTGCTTCATCATAATCATTATGAGCATTTACATCTTCATTATGATTATTAACATCATTAATATGCTTCAACTTGGTCAAGTTGCCAGCTCAGTCATGCCCTATGCTTCAGCATCATCATCATCATTATCATGCCAATGATTAAGTTTATAGCCATATTCATTAGTTACGTCAATACTCAGGGGTCTAATTATTCCATGTGCTTCCACTGCCTGCGCGTCTAAATTGCATTATTATCAGCATTATTGTGGCCATAAATATAGGGGAAGACTTTCAGCTATTCCAGCCATTCCGCATTGAGATAAACTCTACAATTGTAATTTAACAGAGCTCGCTCTCTCTCTCTCTCTCTCTGTCTCACTCCCTTACTCTGGCTCTCTATTATAGATATTCATGGCGTAATTAAATTAGGAATTATATATTAATTGATATTTGGTGCAGTGAAGTTATTATAGATTAGTTTATGTTTCGACTACTTGAATGCAAGTCTCATCAATCAAGACAACTTAAGGTCAGTCAAGGGGTTATCTAGTGCTATAATATAATTTATGAATAGAAGAAATAGAATTTTTGAAGAATATACTGATTGATAAACTCACAGAAGAGTATGTTATTGAAAGGCCTGTGATTGAATTGAATAATTGATTGGCTAAATGACTGGCAAAGTAGTTGAAAAAGTGATTGATGAGTGAAGTAATTCAATGCAGTGATTGAATGAAAGAGTGTGCTAAAAATTCCTGTGATTGATACACTTACTGAATAATTATTGACTGATTGCCTGATTTATTAGTATAAAACTGATAGACTAACTAACTGATTGATTTATTTACTAATGAACTTAAGAACTGATTGAATACTGAACTGGTTGTTTAATGTAAAATTAATTGATTGACTACCTAACAAATAAACATACAAATTGATAATATAATCCCAATTGAATACTAAATTATGGTCCAATTATCTAACCTAATGACTGACTGATTTATTCATGTAATTTTAACTGATTTACTAATTAACTGATGGACTTATAAACTGATTGAATTATATTGATTGAATACTGAATTATTGTCTGATTGTCTCACTTAATGAATGGCTGATTGAATGGTGGAAAATTAATTGATTGACTAACTAAACAATGAACTTACAAACTGATTGAGTGTTAAGAAATTCATTGATTCTTGCTTGACTGATTGACTGAGTGAATGATTACAAGGCTAGTTGTTCAATAATGATTAGGTCTGCAATGCTCAAGTACTAAACTATTCTATAGTTATCTTTTTTTTATTAAAGCGGAAACTAATTCAATAGATCAGACTGAGTTCGTTTTGGGAATCAAGAATTCAAACTAAAAAATTTGTAAAATTTTATTTTACATTATAAATAAAATACTTCAAGATGTAATTCCCTTCCTTAAATGAATTGCATTTTTTAAATTTCATTTTCAAGCTGTTGCCATGAGCAGCAAGTAGAGGTAAAAGTCAATGTTAGCACCTGACTTATGGCAAAAGTGCAAGCAGTTAAATATTTAACATATAAATTAAGCAATTTTCATAAGTTTCGCCTGAGCGTTAAACGCTAAGCTTAGATCAGCTGCAAGGCTTTGCCAGCTGGCAGTTGGGCTAATTAAATGCAGCCAACTATTTGCATATGCAGACACCAAAGTTAACGCATTAATTAGCATAAATTTCAATGGCATGCGATACGCATGCCGGATGCTGGCCAGCAGCTCGAGTTTGCCTCGAGTTTGCTCTTGGCGCGATTGACAAATGCAGTGTAAACATTTCTACAGGCAACAAGAGCGAGAACAACAATTTGATATGCCTTAATTTAAATGTTAATTCGTTTATCGAGTCCGCTGATGCGTTGAGCCTTTGTTTGTTATAATTGGCAATCTGTGAGCCAGTCGAGCCAGTTGCCGTGGTACTTCAAGCTACGCAAAAGTCAATTAGTCTTTATTAAGCAGCAGCAGCAGCAGCAGCAGTCGTCCAGTCTGTCCATCTGTGTGTCTGTCTGTCTGTCTGTCTGTCTGTCTGTTGCGCTGTCTGGCTGGTAAAGCAAATGTTGTGTCTTACGCCATAAAAATGCAGTCGCTGTCAGCTACAGCTACAGACACACACACACACATACATACATACAGAGATGTAGCTACGGCACACAGATACTTATTCAAAGGGACGCGATATAGCAGCGTTAATAATAAGCAACATTTACAAACAACAAAAGGCCATTTTAATGAAATAACCATGCGTCCTGTGTGCGTGCGCCACACGCTGTTGCACTCATTTTGGCAGCGAAGGAAAACAAGCAGCAAACCAACGGCAACCAGGCCAACAAGCCGAACAGAACACCGCAGTGGAGAGCAGACAACCAGGCCGGGCCGGACCGGGCCAGTAGAGAGCACGAGCAGGAGTAGGAGCACAACCAGGAGCAGCAGCAGGAGCAGGAGCAACAGAAAGCGGGCCAAACAGCATGCGTACAAGATGAAATCATTAAAGGAAATGAGTTTTTTTTTTCCCATCGGGTTATGACAAAAAAATGCGTTAAAATAAATTATTTTAATGTAGTTCTCATGTCAGCCCACGCCCATGCCGTGTGGGTGTGCGTGTGTGTGTGAGAGTGTGTAGGTGCCTCTCTCTGTGTGGGAAAATGCGCGCATTTTAAAAATTCATGTAATCACAAAAGTACACATGTAGTAAAAAAACACACAACGCGCCTGAGCTGTGTGCAAATGTTTGTTCCGGCCACGCCCATATGAAGGTAAAGGCGAAGGCCGAAAGATTGGCAGGCTGGAAAGGTGCCTGCATTTACATTTAAGGCCTAATAAGCCCAGTAACAAGGCACGACTGACTGACTGAATGAATGACTGCTTGACTGATTGAATGACTGGCTCACGGACTAACTGAGGAACTGACTGAATTGATGATTGACGGTCTGACTTACCTACTGACTGACTCACTGACGCACTTCCCCCTGACTGACTGACAGATTGACAGAATGACTGACTGACTGACTTACTGATTGACAAAAAGACTAACTGACGGACTCACTGAATGACTGAATTACAGATTGACTGAATGACTGACTGACGGATTCACTGACTCACTGATTGATTGACTGACGGGTTAACTGATTGACTTTCTGACTTACTGATTGATTGACTGACTGACTGATTCACTGATTGGTTGACAGATTGACAGACTGACTCACTGATTCACTGACTGATTGACTGATTGGCTCACTGACTGACAGACTAACTGGCTGACTGGTTGACTCACTGATTCATTGACGGACGGATTCACTGATTCACTGGCTGGCTTACTGACTGATTCATTGATTGGCTGACATATTGACTGACCGATTGACTGACTGACTCGGTGATTTACTGACTGACTTTCCCGATTGATGCTCAACTATTTTTGGGCTTTCACATGATTCTTTCAAAGACATTTTATAGAAATTACATTAGATTCAACAATTTCCCTCAAAAAGGGGAAGTTGGAATGAGAGGAGATAGCACTAACTATCGCTATCGATACCTAACTATAGCGCCATCAATGTTCAATTAGAATGGCATTAAAGCAAGACAGAAAATATTTTTCTCTTGCATTCAAATCGAAGGACAAAGCAAAGATGTCAACATCAGAATAGCTAAAAGTGAAAAATAACCCGTTCACATAAAAGAAAAGTCCATCCTAATCATTGTCAAAGAACAAGTCAAATGTTGACAATATATATATACAAACCATACGTATTTCCTTTTGCTTCAATTATTAATTAAAATAGCTATTTCAAGGCTTTTGCATGCATGCAACTGACTGAAGCTTTAAATCTCTAAGCGAATTCAAACGAATTTCGTAATATTTGAAATGTCATTTAATATAAATAATTATCTTTATCACTTGTTTGTTGACGGTCTAATACACTGCCATAAAATCGCTAACAACTGTGCTTTTGCCATACAATTGGCTAAAACCGCGCACTAAAAGGCCAAAAGCGAAAAGTTCAAATGCAGTTACGGTCAGTTGAAGTTAAAAGATTCAGCGTAGCGTATGCGGCATAAATAAAACACACACACACACACACACACACATACTCTCTATGCATACCTTGTTGTGCCATTTGCTGGTTCGGATTTCACATATGCGCTGCAGCGCGGAGCTGACAAAGCCAACAACTCGTGCGTTCACTTTTTGTAGGGGAACACAAGAGGGGAAAAATATGATTCGATTATGAAAACCGAAAATTATGTACTCTATGGATAACTGATTGCTTGTATGTATGAAATTCAGAGAGTATTCTTTGAGAAACAAATCATTTCCATATGGAAGGAAACAATTTTCTGTTTAGCATAGAAAGAATGTATTATACTACTATAAATATTGAATATATAGGATTTTATAGTCTATATATTGCCTGAAATATATGTATGTATATGTATGTAGAGATAAAGGGAGATTGATAGGTGGAGATTGCAGAGGGAGAGATTGAAAGAGAAAGAGATAGAGATGGATGGAAGAAGCCAGAGAGATAGAGAGAAGAAGCCAGATTGAGCTAGATATATAGAGAGATAGATAAATAGAGAAAGAAAGAGATAGATAAATCCGGTAAGGAAAGAGAGCAAGATAGATATATATATAAATATATGTACATATTTATATATAGAAAGGGATAGATAGAGGGAGCCAGAGAGGACCACAGAGAGAGCTAGATAGTTAGTGAAAGCAATAGAGAGAGGAAGAGAGAGAGAAAGAGAGAGAGAGAGATACTTAGATGGATGGATAGATCGATCGAGAGAGACATAGATGGATAGATAGTTAAAGAGAGAGACAGAGAGAGAGAGAGAAAGAGAGCGTATAATATATAGGGACAAGTACATTCAAATATGATCAAGTTGATCTAGTTTTATATTCTAAAATTAGATCACAAATGCATCATCTACTCCAAGGCTTCGCACACTTCATTAAAAAACCGTAATGCCCTTTTTAGAAGTTGTGGCAAATTTTTCAAAATGCTGAATTTCACAAAAGTGTTGATGGAGAGCTGGGTGGGGCGGGGCAGTAGCTGGTGGCAGCCACAATTGTTGAAAGCCATGTGGTCAACTGCTGCTGCTGCTGCTGCTGCTGCGGCTGCGGCTGTGGCTGCTGCTGACTGTTATAACGAGGTCGAATAGTTGACTGCTTCGGGACAAAAGTCAAATTTGCATTTGCCATTAGCTGTTAACCATATTTTAATTAACATCAAATAATATTAACACCACAGCCTCACCAATTGCCATTTATTACGCTCCCCGTTCGCCCGTTCGCAGCATTTACAGATTTTTAGCCATGCGATTAAATTATTTATCTAGCTTTAAATGATTCACACGCTCTGTCTCTGCATTTAATTTGCATTCAGCATTCAGCATTCGGCAGTCGGCGTGGATATGATTTGGAAACATTTTCTATTTGTCTGCCAAATGCAATCGCAATTATTTATTGCAATTAAAATCGACTATTGCAGCATTTATGAATTATTATTTTGTGAGTTTCGATGGGTCTCTTTGGCGCTATGTGCTGCTGTTGAGGGCATCCATCAGGTGCATTTGATATTCTATTGCAATTATGTCTGCTTTTATTGTTGTCACAGCTAAAATTGTAAATTTGATTCGATAACCTGCTCGATATCTCATAAATACAACTCAAAGTCATAGAAATATCAGCTTTTAGCTTGCAGCGAACAATAAATTGCAGCCAATGAAGATGTGAAATGTATGTAACATATGAAATAGTGAACAGGCATAGAAATTACTGAAAATTTTCTTTATTATTCATATTATAGTCATATATGACTAGATTTTTAAGAGAATAACCTTCTCAAGTCTTACATGCAATAAATATTTGGCCTTTACTCTGCCAATTAGACACTTTCTTTAAGGGTCAAGCTTGGCCTAGACACTGGCATATGGATGATACTTGAAAATAACAGAAAAACTTCTTGGCGTATACAAATTTCCTAAGAAGAAAAAATAAAAAAAAAATAAACAAAAAAAAAAAAACAAAAATCAATTACCAAACATTCTAATCTTCACGTCTTAACTCTCCGTTTTACTTGCACAGTTTGCTAATCATTTAGTTTACAAAGAATAATGATAAAGTCTTAGTTGAAGATCTACAAGTATTTTGCTTTTTTTTATTTTATTTTCTTTTTTTAATTTTAATTTAATTTTTTTTAAATTTTTTTTTTTTCAAAAGCTCGAGATATGGGCTCATATGTAAGGGACTTCAGTCTTTTAGAGAAATTGTTCTATTTCCAACTTCAGCAAATTGTTTAAAGATAAACTCAAATCAAGCTCGTAAATACTTCACTTTGAATGAATTTTGCTTCTGAAATCTGTTACGAAAATGATTTTAAATGAATTTCGCATTCGATCAGAATCTCGGCTAAAGACAATTTAAGTGACATTTTCGACAATTGATGGCACTGCACAATTGCTGGCTCAGGCTCTCGGTAATGCAATGCTGAGTGGCTTGTGAGATAAAATGAAATTAAAATTCAATTTAAGGCAAGCAGATTGAATCGATGCGAAATATGTATTCTGTTTCAAAGCCAAAGCCAAAGTCGATCAAATGAATTGTCCCGAGCAGACATCGACTTATGACAGCTCTTTGCAGCTGCAAATCGCAGCAAGCTGTCAGCCCTGCATGAGATTCAACTGTATCGAATTGCTATTCTATGGAAATATTAATTTCAAATTAAATTACATTTTATTATGTTGACATAATTTATGGCTCGCTTGCAATTAATATTTCAATCGTTAGTATTTAGTAGTTCTGCCAACAAAGCAAATTTTTATGGTGTTTTTTTTAAGCTATGCAGATAATTAATTGAAATCGCAAATAAAAATATGCTAGGTAACAGAATATACATATAAACCATTTAGTAAAATCATAAAAACTCTATGAATGTATATTTTTGTTACACTAACCAATAAAGGGAATTTTTTAAATAAAAATTAATACTACATATTTACTGCGTATTAAAATTTTTATAATTATATTAATTGAGATTTACCAACAATTTTTTTATTTTTTTTTAATGTGTAACATTTCTTAAGATTGATTAAAAAATATATATTTCATATTCAATTATGTTTAAAAAATAAATATTCAAAATATTAATAAAGTATTTTTTCCGTAATTTATATTTCATATAATTTTTTTATTTGAGAAAGATATATTTAAAATATTTAAAGAGTATTTTTTCCATTAAATTTCAAAGTTTTTTTTTTTTTAATTTGTAATATATTTATAGAGTATTTTTTCCATTAAATTTCAAAGATTTTTTTTTTTTAATTTGAAGGTAATTATATTTAATTTTAAGAATTTAGTATTGCCTGAAAATGAAGTTCATACTTGTTACTTTTTTTATTTTTTATAATTTTATTTTGAATTCAGTTTATATTTGTTATTTTTCATATTTTATTAATTCAGCTTAAATTTGGTTTATTTTATATTTATTATTTTGTAATATATTTTGCATATTTAAATACATACATATATACATCAATGTATTCCCAAAAAAGTATTTGCGATGAATACTGTTATTGATTAATTCAAATAGTTGTGAATAGCCATTTGTATCTGTCTGCTGCAACTTATCGGGGATTGTGATGATATTTAACAATTACTTTTTCCGTTTAGCTATTTGGCAGGTAAGCCTATTATGCTTACGTAAAGTGCTTATACATCACAGCTGGCAGTTGTATAAATACACAGACACACACATATACATATATAAACGAATGCGTGCTGTTGTTTATTTTACTCTGGAGTGTTTTTTTCTTGGCTGCCACACGTTGGCAGCCTTGGCTCATAAATACATTTACTTTCACTTTCGTTTCTATACTTCCTGCTCTTTATTCTATTTTTTCTTTCTTTTTCCAGCCACTGCAGAAAGTTGGCTACAAATCTTGGCTGAAACAACAACAGCAGCAACGGCGCGTCGGCCATGGCCAAGCCGAGAGGCGAGCGAATGACATCGACAACAACTTAAATGACAGTTTATAGCTCCCACGTTGGGCACGTGAAGCACGGTCGGACAATGGTTATTAAGCTGCGCAGCAACAGCAACAACACCAGAGCAAACAATGTGCCAGCAACAGCAACAACAACAACAGCCCAAAATGGCAATGAGCGGATTTGCTGGGCTCGAAACACAGCCAGAGCGCAATTTATTTGCCACGCCAAAAGCACGAAACGAACAAGAAACGCAAGCCAAATGCTCACCCATGTAACATCTATGTGTGTGTGTGAGTGTGTGCTACACGTGTGTGTGTAGGTGGTGTCGATTTGATGTATCGATGCCTGTGGTTACCTACCGCTGAACAATTGTCCATTTCATTTGCAGTTGATTAGGCGTTGCGACTGAAATGCATCATACGCCGCGTGGGCGCCAAAAACATAAAACGAAAACACTTTCAAGCGTCAAAGCGTGTGGAGAAAAATGTCACATTTCAGCAAAGAGAACAGTTGAAAATTATGATAGACGAGTGTCAAATACACTGCTTACATAGCATAAATTATTGAGATGGAATGGGTGGAATGGAACGGTGAATGAAATGGATAGAAGTGTAGTTTGCTGAGGCTTAAATTGGGACGCTATAAATACTTCCTGAAACATCTTTATAATATATAATGTATATATATATATGTTTAAAGCAGTTGCTACAGACATCATTTGTTCAGGAGAATGACGAAGGTTAAGGAAGGTAGGCTAAGGCTAAACAAGTGTTGTTTGTTGAGATTTTTGAAGTAAAAGTTTAGGATGCTCTATGAAATCTAATGTGTATTTGCTGCATATTGTAATTTACTATAGTGACATATAACCTTAAACACATAATTTATTCATAAGAAAATTATCTTATTAGACTATAAATAAACATTAGTTACATTTAATATTATCTAACTTCTATAGGGGTATGAACGGTTTAACCTATAGAAGCAGGCACGAAATCACCTTGAGAGAGGCTATAAATGAAGGTGTTCAAAACAAATATACAATGTTTAAAGAATTAAGACCACCTTTAATTTATTTGTATGAATAGATAAATAAATTATAAATTACAAATTTACAAAAATTAACACAATTTAAATATCTTGATAACTTTTCTTTATATAAAAAAATTTGTCATTATTATTTTTTTCTCTATTTAATTATTTTATTAAATTTTATCCATTTTAATTTTGGGTTTTATTTCGACAATAAAACTTATTTTATTCAATTTGGTGCATTCATTGATGAGATCTATACCTTAAACTTAAAAATATTTGAAGCCTATTCAAGTTATCTGCCCTCCATATATGTATTTACATACACGTAAAGACAAGCTATTGTTCTATAGTCTACTGAAACAGCTAAAAGGAAATTGAGTCTCATTGTCTTTGATAGAACTCTCCCATTCTCCCACTCTCCTACTCCCTCTCGTTCGCTCAGTCTCACAACGGCGCTAAATAACTTGAAAATTGAGTTTAGCGCAGTTGGAAAAGCCCCAAGTTGGCCCCCACCTCCCCCAACGCAATGAGTGTCGGTCCCCAGCTGACGAACGCGCATTGGCGCAGAATAATTGCAGAAAGAGCAGTTAGATTTGCGCTTATCTTGGCCAGGCTTAAAGCAATTGAAGCCTTTGCACTGCCCGACATCAATTATAATCCAAATGAGCCGTACAACAATTGCCGGGCGCCTGTTATCCGCCCCGGCAATAAAATGTGAGAGACCTCTCCCCTCCTTCCCAGCGGCTCTCGACAGACACTCGATGCGAATGACACTCCAAGGATTGTCGGACGCACTTGCGTGTGCTGGGCTCCTTTTAGCCTGCTCTACGCCGGGCCTGGCCGGGCCTGGCTTAGACGCACAATCGCTTAATCGGTTTGTTATTTATACATCTAATTTGATCTGCAAGCGACGGAGCAGCAACGCCTCACATAAACCCCAAGCCCCCAAACAACGGATTCCAACTAAAACCAATGTAACTTTAGTTGTAGCTGCCTCAAGTTGTTGTTGTTGTTGGTTGTTGTTGGTTGTTGTTGTCTGCTTGTGCACGCTTAAAACATGACACTTGTAAGCTAGCGTCTATTACGAATGTGTGTGTGTGTGCGTGTGTGGGACAGTAAGCCATGGCCATAAAATGGTCGAAAATTATTGAACAGCGATTACGAATGCCAAAACAATTTTGGGATTTTGCTCAAATGAACGATTTTATTTTATTTTTATTTGCTTTTATTTTATTTTATTTATTTATTTATTTTTGTGTGGAGTATTTCTGCTTGGACACTTGGATTTACAGTTTGACAGCAACTGCTATATAGTAAAGAAACTTTAAATATGATAAGGGAGTCGATGAGATTTAAATTTTTAAATAAATATTGATAATACAAAAATAAATATTATAATCGAGTTAACTCTGTAAACTCGGTAACTATAAATGGAATTCTCTATAGTAGCTGCTCTCTTGCATTACATGTATCTGTATCTATATGTCTGTGACCCACTGTAGCTGTGTGGAGGCCGTTGAGGCTTTTACCTATTCTGAAACTATGCCAATTCATTACATTATTGCCGACTGCTAGTTAACTGTTGATGGCGCTGGCACTTAAGGGACTATGCGGGGCATAATTCAATGAAGACGAATGCTTGGCATGGGCACTAGGGGCGTGGCTCAGTTTGGTGGTGAGCCAGAAACACAGAAACCTCGAAAGCAGAACATTTCTGGTATAAAATAATTGAAATCCGTTTCGAGGCAAACAGACGGAGAAACTGAGCAGACAGACTGGCGGACGGACAGGCACTCAGAGGCACACACACACACACACACACACACACACACATTTGCACTCTGCGGCTGTTGCCTGGTTTTTGGGGGTAGACACACACGCACAGCACGCATTTAGCACAACTTCATTTATCTTTAGCATTTTCTTTTAGCATTTAATTAAAAAGACAAGTTCCATTGTCAACGGCGGTTGGTGTGGGCGACTGCTGCGACTGCGACTGCTGCTGCTGCTCCTGCTGCTGCTGCTGGCTCTAATGTGTGTCGTCTATCCTCAGCCAGGCAGACATAACAACAACAACAATAGCAACAACAACAATAGCAACAACAAAACATATTTGCGGTTTTTACGCCGACATTGTCGCCCTGCCTGGCTGCGGCTGCCTCTGTCACATATGCCAGGGTACGGCAGGCTCTGCCTGACTGGGACAGACGGCATCGACTTTGACTATGCCAGGTATTTCTGGCTTCTTTCAGCTGGCACGCCCAACGCCCAAAGCTGACTGGCTATAGCGGCCCATTAGGAGCATAATCATGTAGCTTTGATAAATGCCTGCAAATTCAACATGCTGATTAATTAAAGTTGCGCCCCAGCGACAGTTGAGCAAAAAGTCGCTGCACAATGGAAAATTCATAAGTAATTCAACTTTGTCGACGCGTGAAACAACAATTTAAATATTCAGCAACGAGCAAGCGCTGTCTGTGTATGCGAGGGAGCAAGAGAGAGAGAGAGAGAGAGCAAGGGAGAGTGAGAGATTGGAAAAGCTTATTACCATTTTCACAGATCTGACATTCTCGTGCGGCCTTAAATGTGAGTGCGAAATTAAATGACAACATATTTGACACTGATTCTTGTCACACAGTGTGCTCAGTGTGCTCAGCGTGCTCCAAATTTATCATCTCTGTCTAAATGCCAAAGCCCCCCATCTGCATGGCCACGCCTCCATGCAGTCACGCCCCGCACTGCCGCGGCGCAAATTGCTGCCAGTTGGCTCATGTAATTTGTTAACATGCGAGCGAAAAGCACAAAAAAAAAAAGCGAGCAAAAAAACTTTGAATAAAATGAAAGACTAAATAAAATTTTGCAATGAAATTAAATGCCAAGCACGGTGGGACAATTGTGCACTTTGTGAGGCATGTGCATATATAGGGTTTTTTTCAGTGTATGAATTACAGCTCTATTGAAGTTTGCTAGTAATTGAACGAGGTACACCTATGGCTAGGCTCTGTTAAGTTAACAGTTGCTGGATTTGAAAATGGTATATGATATACATCACAAAAAATGTTGTAATGGATTAAGAGGGCGTTTCTTGTTAATATCAAACTTAAAATTATGAGTAAAACATAAAAAAATAATTTAAAATAGATAGATTTAGATATGGTGATTGCATGTTGGTGTGGTGTTAGATGTAGTGTTAGATATAGGATGTATTATTACTAGTAGAGAGACAAGTATATCTGTGGCTTAAAGTGGTACCGGCTGTTGCTAAGTGAGAGCGAGAGAGCTACTTGCATGCCTCACATAGGATGGAAATAGGAAATGGAGAGTTTGACAGAAGAAACACTTAAGCAATGACGACTGGAAAGGGCCTTGACGAGAGAAGTGAGCAACAGGGGACTGAACTTAGTTGTAATGTAGGGCGAGAACAATAATACGAAATTTGCATTTATTTGATTAGCAACCTAGCTAATAATATCAAGTATACAAAAGAACAATTTCGCTTACAACAAAACTTCACGTCGTATACTTGATATTATTGTGAATAAGAGAGACCAAACTAGGTCAATGCATTGTTTCTATTAGGCAAAACCTTGACATTTTACTCTATATAATTATTTATGATGAGTTATAGCAGCCAAGCAGATGCAAATGAATGCAAACGAGTGCAAAAATATTATTTATAGTCTGGAAAAAATGAATTGAAACTATACAAAAATCATATATATATGTATATACTAGAAATATTGATACTTGATAATTGAATTATTTTTGTATAAATAAGAATACTTTTTCAATTTAAGTCTAAGATTGCGCTGCAAAGATATAAACTAAACAAATTTAATTTATTCACCTTAACAGAGCTGAAGCGAGGCAGCATCAGCATAAACTCTGCTAACGAAATGTTAAGTTAACAGTGCTTAGCGTAACTCAGTTTTCTTTGAGTTTAGCTATTCACTTTAAATAAAATTAAAAATTTATTATAAATTTACATATCATAAATTGTATAATTTTTAATTTCAATTCAATTTAACAGTTCCTAGAAAATTCGTTTAGACGCTGAGCTGAATCGCATTTGCCAACAATTTAATTTGTTTAATTTCGTTTGTGCTGGATTCAATTTCTGTTTCCTATAACAAACTAACGACGCACACATAAGCACCATTTGTCAATGCTTGCAGGCGTGATTTACTAAAACAGAGCGTGAGGTAGCTCAGGAGTGAGAGGGTGAGTGAGGGACGGAAGATAAGGCAAGCACGCTATTAAAGCAGACAGCGTAAGCTGAGCGCAACCTTATATCAGATATAGCTTCAACTTTCTAATAAGTTAGCGTGTGTGAGTATGTGTGTGTGTGTGTGTGTCTGTATGTGTGTGTGTGCGGAAACACCTTAAAACATTTTCGTGCGATTTTGAAAAGATGTCAACAAAATTTATGCAAATGATATGTTAACGCTACTTATATGGAAATTAGTATAAGGAGTCAGGACGCGCCAAAGGCGGCTGCCGACGACGACGACGACGACGACGATGAAGACGAGAACGAGAACGTTTTGCCAACGTCGACGCCTCGTCCTGGCTCTGACACTCGGCAACAAAGCATGGCACTGGCTGGTGTTAGACTGTTAGAGGGGCGGGGCCCTTTGAAGGCTGAAGGACGAGGGAGCTGCTCCAACACCTTGTGCACTTTTAGTCAAAGTTTTGATTTCGTGTTACATGTGTCAGAATTTTAATGATGCTGATAAAAGTTGCTCACAAAATGGCTTTTTATGTGCGTTAGTGTGAGTGCGACAGAGAGAGAGAGAGAGAGCATGTGTGTGTATGTGACGCTCTGAGCATTGGTGTGTGGCTGTTCTTAAGCATATTATCCTTTGAGCGCATTTTAACTTCATAATGCACGTTGTTTGCGTCAAATTTTTAATTAGATATTCCTCGAAGGCATCCAGACCAAAATTGAATATGTCGAAAATAGTGTAATTAAAGGCTGGGCCAACGAGCTCATATGATGGCATCGAGATGGGATTGACATAAATTTGTATTGCTCTGTGACTTTGAAGATATAAGACAACGTTTTGCAACGAAAACGAAAGTTGAATTTTGCAAATTAAATTAAAAAGTATAATAAATAATTAATTAAGATGCTGCTTAACATTCATTTGAATCTAAGTGAAATAATCTTATGAGATTTCATTAATATTTTATCAATGTTATGTAAAGAAATATTAATAATTTTAAATGAAAACATAATATATTTTTTAATATATGACTATTTCTAAAACATTATAAAATAAAAGCAAAAAACCTAAAAAATATATACATAGTAAATATTTTAAACTTTAATGCATTAGAAAAAAATGAAAAATATCTAATAATTAATTTTAAAAAGTTTTTAGTTAAATGTTAAATTTACCTATTTATTCATGTATAAATATATATTTTTAAAAGTTATTTATATCTCTTTAAATTACTAAAACAAAAATAAAACTTTATTTTCATTATATTTAGAAATTAAAAAGGAAGTATGAAAAATAACAATATTTACTTAACATAAATATAATAAACAAAAATAGTTTATTTTTGAAAGTTACCTATAGTTATTTAAATTAAAAATTAAATTAAAATACAAATTTGTTTTAATATTATTTATAAATATTTAAAAATATAATATGTTAATTGACGAATTGTTATTATATTTAGATATATTTTAACAGTTATGCAAGAGAACCTGAAAAATTGATTATAGTTGGATGGAATTATATTAAATTATATGTGAATTATTATTTATTATTATTATATTTAAATTAGTCATATTAAATTAATACTATTATTTAAATTGACACTTGGCTTTAGCTTTGATAATTTAATAATTTATTCATTTAAAGTTCAACTCCTTGAACCACCCTCGCCTACATCTGCTCAATATAGTATATATACATATCGTAATATATTGCTGTGTCCCCATTTGCTCGCCGGCTCTTATCCAGCAAGTCAATTGTCGCTGGCTGCGAGCTTTCGGTATTCATGAGGCGCATAAAATGTGAATTTTAGAGTGAATAAACAAGGAATAATGCTCATGATAATTACCAAAGTCAAAGCGATTCTAACCAGTTAAATGCCATAATTTAGCATTTCGTTTTCAGCGCAGAGCGTCGAGCGTCGAGCGTTGTCGTTGTGCTTCTGGCGTCTCCTGCCGTCTCCTGCCGTCAACCGTGTGCCTCCTGGCGTGTGCCCTTCTGGGCCAGGACCTTTTGGCATTGGGGACGCGTGTGCGCGCGCTCGTAGCTGCAGGCCAGGGCTCCCCGCGGGCCAACAACAGCAACAACAACTACAACAACTACAACAACAACAGCAACGAAGGAATAGTACAATGATGGCGGCTGGGACGACGTCAGCAACTAGCTCAAACACTTTGCAAAGGGCCAACTGAACAAAGCCACTTGAGGTGCGCTCGAGCACTTTAACGGCTGCATGTCAACACACCTGTGTGTGTGTGTGTGTGTGCGTTCGTTTAGAACTGTTTTAACACCTTTTAGCCTGTTGGCGACACTGAGCCCAGCGACGTAACGGAAGGAAGGGGGCGAGGCAGCGCTTTGCGTTGCTGTTTAAAATGTTAATGAGCTTTTAGGGTCGCACACCAGTATAGGTGTGCGTGTGTCTGTGTGTGCGAGTGGGTGGCCATGGCTTGGCTTTTTTGGCCTGCCCTACACCTGCCCGGACCGGATGTGGTGCTGCCAGCTTCCGGTTAGCTGAGTCTTAAGCGTGCGCTCTCCACGTGCTACGTGAGTGGTGTGCAAATAGTTTCAATTGCGGCTTTTGCGCCGTTTGCTTTATTTATTTTTATTAAAACATAAAGAGGTGAAACGAGCACTCGCCGCCAAAATGGCATTGACTTTGTTAACATTGCGTTAAATTGTGGCGCATTCATTAGAACGTGCCGCACAAAGGCGAAAACAAGGCAGCCCAGAGTGGGCCAAGAGTTACGAACAGGCAATTCACTTGCACTCTGTATCAGTTGTAATTCCTGCAGTTGAAGACAATGGCCCAAGACCTGGAGCAGACTGTTGAAGCTGAAGCAGCTGAAGAAGCAGAAGAAGCCGAAGAAAAATAGATGAAAACTTTGAAGGCAACTTCATAAACTTGGCCTGGACACATACAACACGGCCAACACAGAGAGACAACAATGGCAATAGTCGAAACTTAAAATGTATGCGCGATAAGCGACAGCAGCAGCAGCAGCAGCAGCAGCAGCAGCAGCAGCAGCAGCAGCAGGCGGGCGGGAGAGAGGGGGACAAGTACTGTCCTTTGTGTTCAGTTATGCTGCTCGCACTTGGCCAAATCAACAAACTGTACAAAAACTAATCAGCGCGGCGGGCCAAACAAAAGCCGCTAACAAAGCGACGCAAATGAATGGAAATGGAAATGAAAGTGGAAATGGAAATGAGTTGAGTCTCTCATTGAGTTTCACTGAGTCTCACTGAGTTTCACTCACTCGCAGCACGTTAAACGTTTCGAGTGCCTTCTTAAAGAGTTAAAGTGCTGCCGGCCCACATTGCGCTTACGTCACGTGCGGCTCGGCGAGCCCGAAGAGCAACATAAATAAATTTCAATGCTGTGCAAATGATAATAAATGTAAAATAAACGCAAAATTCCACAAACAACAAGACACTGCAGCAAATAAAAATTAAAAACAAAGTTCCTGCGCAAGGAGTCAAAACAATAGCAAACACATGCACGCATGAGACAAGCGAGTGGCGCAAGAGAAGTTCTCAACGAAGCTATAGAGGGATTTTGAAGTGTATAAAAGAGAGAGAGAGAGAGAGAGAGAGAGAGAGAGAGAGAGATAGAGAGACAGAGAGAGAGAGAGAGAGGGAGAGTGAAACATATGGAAGTTAAAATGGTGCATAACAAATGTTCAAGAGAAGGAATGTAAGAAGTAAACTAAGAATATACTATTACATTTATCTATCTATATATACATAGGATATCTATAGGATAATGTTCTTTATCAGGAATCTTTATATAACGTGACTTAAGTATTACTTAATCTTGTTCCTTATCTTCTCAGCTGTATGTCATAGTCAATCAAATGAAATACAAATATTTTATATTGTTTGAAAGTTTGACTTAATATTATTGAAAAATTAGTTAACTTTGAAGAGAATTGAAACTGATAGATAAGTAGTATGGGAATATGATTAATGTGAATAAGGTAAAGAGTATAAGATCATGATTGAATAGATATATTAGGTGTTTGTTTCATTTGTAATCTATTTTCAAATAAAAATAGAAAGTTTTTTTAAAAATTAGTTTTAGATATTTCGGATGATTTGAATTCCATTCACCTCAATCCATATATGTATTTACATATTTACCTTACCTCGGACATGTTATTGCCAGGTCTCTATATTGCACATATCAAATAATACTATATAGAATATATACTTGTTTCCTTCTAACAAATATTTTACACATATACCTCATTTATTGCTCAAAAAATCGTGCTGCCCTCGCTAACAGAGCTATGTTTCGCCTTGTGCATTTTGCACATGATTTTTACCATTGCCAGTTGTGATAATGTTTATTTTATCGGCCACGACACATTCTGCTGCACTTTTGGCAGCACTTAGTGCAGCGGCAAGCCGGGTCACAGAAACAACAACAACAACAGCCGAGCCAAAGCCAGCTGGAATGGGACGACGGGTCGTCGGGATGTCGGGGTGTCGGAGCGGCACATGGAACATAGTACACACGGGGTCAGAGCAAACAAGGAACAGTTTTCGTATAGTTTGTCCATTAAAAGTTAATATCACTTTGCCAAAAGTTGCTGCAACTTGTGCAACTGCTGCTCCGAGTGCTGCTGCTGCTGCTGCTGCTGCTGCTGGTGCATCGAATGCTATGTGACTTTCAGTTTCAGTTTCGGTTTTGCTGCGCAACTTTCTGGCAGCGACAATCAACGATTTTCATAGCCAGTTGCACATGTAAAACAAAGAGACAGCCCCAAATACAATTTGCTTATGCCGGACTCCTCCCCCACGGCTAATTTATGCTCACACAGATAGCGAAACAGAATGAGAGAGATAGAGAGAGAGAGAGAGAGAGAGAGAGAGAGAGAGAGAGAGAGTGAGTGAGAGGGGGAGTCAGTGTGAGTCACATTTAATTCATTTTTATGGCCATTGACGTTGACATTTATAGCGTTTTCTTTCGTCCGCCTTATAATTCCCATAATCTTTACGCAATGCCCAAGAATCGCCATGGCTGGCTGCAGAGGAAGCCATTCCATATGCCAGCTGGCGACTGGACTTCGGGCAGCCGCCGCACCAGCTGTAGTAAGACCCGAGCATAAGCTGCCTACAATTGGTCGATGGGTGCAGGGGTTGCGGGTGAGTGGGATACGTAACTCATACGACGCATGGTACGGCACACCGTGGGGCGCAAAGTGAATAATGATAAAGCGCTTTAATGCTTTTATTGCGAACGATTGTAGCATAGGAAATCCGTTATAATCCACACCAAGTGACAATAAACGAAGATGAACGCAGGCGCCAAAGGACAGCGAGTGGCCAAACGAAAAACTATTCGCCTTGCCTGGTTCATTCGCAGACCCCGTAAATCCCTAGCCTGACGGATTTCTGTAGGCTCTAGACCCGTTTAGCATGGGGTTAACAATTGTCCGGCATCGTCTCTTTTTCACACTCTCTCCCTCTCTCTCTCTCTCTATCTCTCTCTCTCTCTCTCTCTCTCTCTCGTTTATCAAAGAGTTCGTTGATTTCAATCATCTCTTAGCCTGAATACCAGGGCCTTAATGAGTGTCTTGGCTGCTTTAACACCCATGCTAATAGATACCAGCTAAGGACACCCACACAGCAGCACTTTAAACAGCTTAAAGCATATACATGTGCTCACGTGTCTGTGTGTGTGTGCGTGCGTATATGTTTGCTCGTTATTTGACGCTCTGTTTGCCTGTGCGTTAGTGCCCCGTCTGAGTCTTGGGCCAAGCGCTGCCGTCTCGTCGTCTCGTCGTCGCATCGTCGCATCGTCGCATCGTTCCCTTTGGCTTAGCACGTTTTAGCCACCAGGCAACAGTCGACTGGTTCATGGCTTTATTAGTTCACGCATAATGACAAAAATGGGTCGGCACGTAATGCGTGCGCTTTGTTTATTTTACTTTGCTGCAAGGATTTTTATGCCCCGCAGTCATAAAACGGATGCCCAAACTCGTTGCCGCACCGCCCATTGCTGGGTCGATGGGCGTGGCGGGCAGCTGAAATCAAGTTCGAATCCTTAAAGGGTATGTGCGAAAAAAAAATTCAAGAAATTTACTGGCATATGCCAAGGCTGAACTGACCGACTGGAAGTTGATCTGCCTCAAGTTGTAGGGGAAGCTGAGCTTTTATATAAGGTGAGCAAGGATTGTATCAAATTGAATCTAATTAATAGCATAGTATGTCAATAGTATCTATGAGTATTGTATAATTATGTACAAGTGGCATATGTAGAGAAAATAAGTATATAGATAGTCGGACTTAAAGCAGAGATTATTTATTTTGTATTTTATGTAACTTTTATTTGTATTAATATTAATTTTCTTTAAATTTTGTATATATATATATATATATATATATATATATATATATATATATATATATATATATTATATATATATATAT